>RQTK01000090.1:659107-713080 GCA_003991915.1 Elysia chlorotica
ATAATAATAATAATAATAATAATAATAATAATAATAATAATAATAATAATAATAACAACAAAAGATAAGATAATGAACATGTCATGAAAAAAATAGAATGGTTATGCACGGTTTGTACTAACATAATATACAGGGAACACTTAGAGTGACAAAAAAAAAACCCACTAACAATTTATGCATGCATTAGATCGGGGTATATCAATTGATATTTCAGTAGAAGAAATTTCACAAGGAAATTGAAACGCCTTTCGTATAACAATACTCATGATCTTAGATATTGAATGCATAAAATATCTCAACATTGAAGCCTTTGTCATTATAATATGCTTGCTTTAAAAAATCAAAATTCTATCACTTCCAGTCAAGCTTTAAAAACTTTGAGTCCTGATCAGCTGGACTAAGAAAAGAAATTCGAGTATATTTTCTTATTGAATTACTGAAATATGAAAATTTATTAAAATCAGCACCCATTTCTATTTCCAGCAATAAACTATGAGACTGAACGCTGAACGAAAAAAATTCAAAGTGATGCAGTTTCAATGATATGAGAGGCAAAACAAATTTAACAAAGAATGAAAAAAATGATTTAGCTCTGTTATTATTATGTTCTCATACTTTAGCCCCAGCGCATATCTTCCTCTTTTCCTGTTGTAAATTTAACATTCATTACAATCTTCCACAAAATGGTATAGACGTTTATTCCAGACCTTTTCTAAATGAAATGCATGTTGCTATAGTGCAATATACACACATAAAATCAAGACAGTCTTCACTGATGATGAAATTGTTAAAGTAGGCAAGCATTTCTGACCTAAAAAAATCACCCTACGTAGTCAGGCCAGGAACTTAAAAAGATAACACTAACAGTCTTGATGACCAAAAAAATGTTTTGTTTAATTTACATGATAAATTTCATACAGTATAAATTTTGATTTTGCTCAATATCCAGGGAAAATCTTTCTGCAATAACTGTGCTCCAACAAACAAAAAAATCTTTGTTAAAAGAAAATTTGTTGGTGTAGAAAGGTCATGCTTGTTAATTAAAAAAAAATAAAACAAGAAGTAAACATTACTTCGGTAACTCTTATAAAAATTGTTCACTGTAAGCAATCTGCAGCAGCCAACTTAATAAAGAATTTCATGGACAGCGGACGAAAAGGATTAAATCACTTAAGCAGAGCGAATATATTAGGCGAACAACGAAAAAAAAAAAATGCAGCGGCTAACAGTCCAAGATCTATTCTTACCGCAGTATTATTGAGCTCCTGTTATGAGTTTTTAGAGGGTAATGTAGAATTCATATAATAAGGTGCATAGACAGATCATTGACGAAAACAAAACAACATTTTTTGAAGATTAGTTCAAGTTTTCGAAGTCCAATAAAAAAAGGATTTAAGATAAGGGGCTGCAGGTCCATGGGCTACTTTAAGCTAGAAGGTTATTCTAAGCTTTATAGTTGTTTAAAAATGAGGTTAGGCAAATGCCTTTGAAAGAACAAAAGAAGTTGAAGAAGGAATGTTACATACAACTTAATAAATAAATCTGTTTTAAGTCACTTTTCCTTTTGAGAAACAATGATAAGCTTAATAGATGCATGAATAGGCGAAAACAGCGATCTTTCATAAGTTTGGAAAGGGGAGAGGTAGAAATTAAGCATCACTTTTCATTTTGTTTTTTAATATGTTACGATGATAATCAAAGAATACTTTTACTTTACACGAAAAGGAACTTGGAAGTAAACATTCCAGGGGATATGTGCATAAAATCCAAAAAGCATCATGCAAGTCAAAAACAACCTAAAATTGGACTTATGTAGTAAGAAGTTATTAAAATTACATTAACCCACAGCCTTCATCTCATGCTCACCAAGTAAATCAACCCTACACACCATTTATTCTAAAGCTAATCCCATTTTTACTTCATTTTTACAATTACTTTTAATTAAGAAATTTGAAAATTAAACATAAAAACAACGTTAAAATAAAGATTTTTGAAAAAATTATATTTGAATGCTTCTAAATAAGGTAAGATAGCAATTCAGTATCATGGAAGGTTACAGGAGTGCAAAAAAAAGCCAATAAATAAAGTGAAATATTACTGAAGTTAATGTTAATAATTCTTTAATTTACACAAACAGTTAGTCTTTCTTAATGCGTATTTATGATTATGAAGTATAACAAACAAAAAAAAAGGATAAGATGTTAAACTCAACTACAATCTTTTTGAATATGTGTGATATTGTTATTGTAAATATCTTTATAAATATAACTGTAGTCTAATTGGTTATCTTGCTAATAGCCTTTTTTGGCAAAATAAATATGAATTACATGAGTAAATGAGCCAAGCTATTTCCAATTTGCTAATTAACATTTATATAGTATTAACTAAAAAAAGTGTGGTGTATTTTGGGACTAGTACTAGTAGTAATAATAATACAGTATTCAGAAAACTCACCTTCTTAGAGCTTGACACATCTTCTTCCTGAAAATGAAAATAGATAGAAACACCAATCAAGGAATCGTTGGCTTGAAGCAAGTTATTAATTTATGAAAGAATATCAGTCATCTTTAGAGAGCCTCAAACATCAATATTATATATACTCTTAGATATTGAGAAATGAAAATTATTTTCAAATCTTAAAAATATGATTTGAAAGCTTCTAAGTTGTGAAGACTGGAATTTCAATCTGTATAGCGCATAATCAAATAGGTTAAGAGCACAAAAAACTTATTGAAACTATGCTGATATTTTAGGAATCCTTTACAAATTCTATGAAAATACACTTCTCTTGCCAATTTTATAGGTGATACCGTGATCTCTTACCTCTGAACTACTGTGATTGATTACAAACATTTTTCCTTCATATGCAATTCTTCGAATCTGGTTCCTACAATGCACAGCAGATAAAGAAACAGATAATGATTAATATAAGTACAGGGTAATAATCAAGATTTCTATAATGTTTCTAGAAAGATAACCTATGCTTTGTCATAATTGAAAGCATTTAAGGCTGTTGTAAGTTTTGTGTATATATAAAATATGAAAAAGAATCAAAATTAATAGAAAGATTTAGAAATAAAGTAAGACATAAAAATGGAAAGTAAAAGAATATAAAGAGAGTTTTCAAAGGGTGTACATAAATGGATGGAATAGACGGATAGATGTTTGAAAGATAGCTTGACAGACACATAGACAGAAAATTTTTGGTCTAAGGTCAGATAGATAGAGAAAGAAGAACAAAGGCATGATATATGGACAAAAAGACTTAACCATTGAGAGATATAAATAGATATGGTTTGAAAAAGTTAATACAATATATAAAGCAGAAGGAGCTGAGTTGGCACTTCATGGGCTATATTGTGGATGGGTTAAAGACTGATGTTTGACAATTTTATGTGCTGCCACACACTGACACCAACCCAACCGGTGGGGGGCAAAATCGCCAGAGCTCGAACCACTACCTCTGCAACAGAAACCGCTGTTCTACCTCACCCTCCGTAAAGCAGAAGCAGGAGGATTTGAGGCTTCTATGGTCCAAATAAAAAGAAAGAGGTGAGTAAAAAAAAAAATAACCCCATAAAGCAGAAGCAGAAGGAGAGGGATATGAGGTTTCTATGGTCCAAATAAAAGGAGAGAGGTAAGTAAAATAAAAAGTAACAGACACACACCAAAAAAACCCCCAAAAAAACAAAAAACCTTACCATTTAAAAAGCTGAGTGCGACGACTGCCTCGAAATGTCATGATGCCAAGATGGGTCACACCCAAGTAGAGCTGATCTCCTCTTTGATCCTGCAGAATGAAAATAACAGGTCAATGAGCAAAATTATTTTATCAATGAATTTGTGTAAAATGTTAAAAATATTTTTTTTATCACTAGTCATTTTCATCTTTTTGTTTGCGCTTTAAAACATTATTTTTTGTTTTTGCAATGTGCCTGTGAATTAGAAGTTAGGCACAGCCATGTTGCTATAGTTGTTGTACAATAAGGGAAGAAGCCATAGTAATCAGCTTTTCAAAAAGATGGTGCACAACATCTAATTCAGTCATAGGACTACCCATTTTAATATTATCACTAGGGGAAAAATTCCCCATTTAGGGTCTAAACAAAATGTCTCTAAATCTTCCTATTCTGTAGGTTGTGCACTAGGGGCCTTAAGTACAATGTTGCAGAGGCTTACGGATTGTAAGCTACTGTGACGTTGTACTTACGGCCCTTACAAAGAAATGGATGTGGATGTTTTAATGGTTGTTGAGCTCATTTCTGTCAAAGCCACGAGAGCTGTAACAAGTGGCGTGTTCAATATGTATATACCATTTGTCTTTTGTGCTGATATTTTTGTAGCCATAACCATTCTAAAATATTATGCTGTCTCAAGTTAGATATAGGTTTGTGGTTGCTGCTTCTACATTTCCTGATAAAGTCATACCTTTACTTGGTGTGGATCAACCCCATATGTGTCCATGTTGGCAGCCTTCTTAAGAAAATCTGCTTCACACTCAGATGGCACAACCTCTCTGAGGACAGAAACACAAACATTGCAATCACAATGATAGAAGGGTGGAGGAAAATGGACATAATAGCGTGTAACAAGTAGAAAATATACACAAGTTAACCTATTTACATCGCATGATTTTAGGCCTATTCCTTATGTGTGCACTGTTTTGGGGAATTTTCAAAAATTTGAACAAGGTAAAAGCTTTGATTTTTATTATTTTGAACTGGAAGGTGTGCAGGTCAATACAAAGAAGCTAGCACAAGAGTAAACAAACCTGCACAACATGTGTGTGGCGTGATGGGAAAAGATCATATTAGGTGACTGAAAAAACTGACAACTAACTAGAAAGAGCTTCTTTATTAAGATGTAGCCAAAGCAACTGGTAAAAATTGAAACACAGGTGTGCATTCATAAGATATATAACTGAAAGCTCTACATTATCTTGTCACAAAATTTAATAATTTTTTTTCACTGGAAACAAAAATCTCAATGGCCAACAGTACCAGAGCTTTACTTGTATGGGGAATAAAACAACAACTAAAAATAAACAAAACCAGTTTTGCATACGCCAGTGATTTATGTGCTTCCATGATCTTTTCTTCATGCTTAGGTGTCTGCTTTGGGAGCATGAACTTGAGACTCTGCATCGGACCTCCCACTAGAACACCTAGCATCAGCGGCTGAAGTGCTGCAAATGTAGAGAATGGGTTAGCTCCCTTGACGAATTAAAGATGATATTTCTTGACCTTTTATGAGACAAATGCTTGATATCTTATTCAAAGTCAGGATTTTAGTATGCAGATCATTATTATCTTAGTGAATTAAGTGCCCTAGAGAGAATCCTTGATGTGTACTAATTCATTTAAATGCATATGTTAGAATATCACAGTGTCAAATTGATGTCTTTGCAGCAGAGGAGTTCAGTTGGTTTAACTTACATATCAGCACTATATAGGCTATATTGTGGGTGGGCCCCAAGACGGACATTTGGCAATTCTATGTCCTACCACACACGAGATAGTGCCTTGTAACAGAGGATACTTTATATTAATATATCATTTTATGTATCCTGTTTCACAGTCTTGTGAATAAGATGTAGTATCGAGGCTCTAAGATTCACTGCTACTGCACTGTTTGTTGCAAGGCATTTTCTTTTAAGGTAAAACAGATATTTTACATTGGTGTGACTGTCTTATGGGATCAGCCTTATAAAGAATTAAATTATAGAGGAAGATCAAATCTAATCAAACTACTATATCGTACATTGAATGATGTAGGCGGCCAGCTGTATGGACTCATCGTGTGGGCACAGCAAGCGTCCGTGATGAAGGTCCCTGCGAAGCTGGAGGAACAGGTAGTACCTGGGCAAAAGAGAAGACAGCAATGGAATGACAGATATATTAAGAAACAAAAGTAACGTGTAAAAGAGAATAAGAGAAAACACCTTTTTAGTTCCAAGGCAAAGAAAGGACAACAATGGCATGGTAGGTATATTTAGAAACAAAAGCCAAGTGTGAAAGAGAATCAGAGAAAACACCTTTTATTTATTTCCTAGGCAAAGAAAGGACAACAATGATATATTTGATAACATAATCCAAATGTAAAAGAGAATCAAAGAAAACATTAATTGTTTACTATGATCTCCTTATGGAACAAATAGACTTGCTGTCTTGATGCATTTATATTTACATGGTATTATTGTAATAATATTTCTTTCTTTTTACCCGTTTATATTTATTCAAGAAAACAATGTATCCTGTGAATTTTATTTACTTCATATGATTTTTTTCAGAAGATCAACAGCGTAACTATTATTATTATTATTATTATTATTATTATTATTATTATTATTATTATTATTATTGTTGTTATCATCATCATCATCATTATTATGGTTTAAAAAAATCAGCATTGCAATACGAATAAAATAGTTACCTTGTAATCTCCTCGTGCAGCTTCATGGGGTCTTCTGGGTAAAATTTCACACGGAAACAAAGCACCATCTTGCTCAAGCCTGAAGAAAAAAAATGGAGTAAAAATTGTGAATACAAAACAAAACAAAAAAATGTAAAAATACTAGTAATGTTCAGCTGAAAAATAAATCCAAATGCAATCTTCATGATCATCCGAAGCAGCCAATTTTTTGTTGTTGTTGCAAAAACAAATTGAGAACTCGCCAAATATCACTGCAGGCGTGCAGAGTCTAAGAGATGTACAGTAAAAAGACAAATAAATATAATTAAGATTCACGATTATGAGAAAGGAGAATTTTGCTCAAAAAGCAAATGCATAAATCTCTTTTTCTAAGCTATGCTATATCCTAAATCTTAACCCCCCACACACACACTCGTCGTCGTCTTTAAAAAATGTATTTTCCCTTTTTATGCAAACTTGAGAGAAAAAAAAAAAATGAAAATCTGTTTTCATTAAACACAAAACAATAACGGAATAATCTTCAATAACTGTGAGAATTTATCAAATCAAAGCGGACGAGTCGGATAGTAAATCTTTGCCAAAGATAAAAGCTAACAAAAAAGGAAAAGAAAAAGGAGAAGAAAAAGAAAAAAGGAAACAAAGTGAGAAGGAAAGAGAAAAAATGTAAAGGTAAGGGGAAAAAAGTAAATATTTTCCATGATCTTTCATATAAGTTATAAGCACATCGCAGCTGATATTAACTCAAATAAACAAAATGCATGGTATGTACAAAATAGATTGTTACATGGCCTATTATTGCAAACATCCATGCCTGACCAAAAATCTGAGCCAAAAAAAAAAAGCTAACAAAGACAAAACAAGGAAAAAGGAAAGGAAGAAAACCACAAGGAAAAACAACAACAAAACAAGCAAGACCAAACAGGGAAAACGGGGACTGTATGTGATTATTCATTTTTTCCTTCCTCTTGACAAAATGAGGTAAGGGGGGTGTCTCTCACGGTAAACTATTACGCTTGCTATATGCCTATGGTATTCATCAGGACGGTCAGGGCGCAGGACAGGTGAGAGATGAATCGATAAGACCAGCAGACCAGTCAGGCCTGGCGTCTGACTTACGCCCTCGATTAACCCTGTGGACTCCGACACGGGTCACTGACAATCGAGTTTCCCTTTTAGTTAGAGCTTTCATAGTAATTTGCTTCGTGTAGCAAAACCGCCGCTTTAGGAAAAGCATTCGTTGTATGTAATGTGCTTGGTAGAGCAAAACTGTCGTTTTTACGATACTGCAACACTAAGTCGGCTCTCGATCAAATCCACACATACCCCTCTCCTACCTCTCTCCTCTTCTCCCTCTCTCACCCACACACTCTCGTACCGCCACACATGTTCAGCAAAGGAAACCATAACTGCACTTTTAACACACCTATCGGTAAGGCTATTAAACCCAGGGTTGTGTTTCCCCAGACCGCTTTGTTGTTGCTTACAGTTCAAGGATTTGTCACTACAGAAGAGGCTTACAGACCTGAGCCCCTACAACGACAATCGACATTGATTCGACCAGGTTTTATGGTACATTGTATCGACAGCGACTAACTGTAATATATTAGTAATTAAGAAGGGAGATAGGAAAGCTCAATGTGTTGGCAGATATCCTGCAGAAACAGCTGGGTCTACTCTACCATACTGAGAGAGAGAGAGGGGGGAGTAGTAGTAGTAGTAGTAGTAGTAGTAGTAGTAGTAGTAGTAGTAGTAGTAGTAGTAGTAGTAGTAGTAGTAGTAGTAGTAGTAGTAGTAGTAGTAGTAGTAGTAGTAGTAGTAGTAGTAGTAGTAGTAGTAGTAGTAGTAGTAGTAGTAGTAGTAGTAGTAGTAGTAGTAGTAGTAGTAGTAGTAGTAGTAGTAGTAGAGTTAGTTTTACGTCTAACATCAGCACTATTAGGGCTATATTGTGGACGGGCCCCAAGGCTGATGTCTGACAATTTTATGTGCTTCCAGGGAGAGAGCGAAAGAGATAGATACACAAATTTGTTTTTATAACATACTCAGACTCCTTTATTAAGCTAATTCTAACTTGATACTAATGTCAGCCATATACAATTATTTTTCTACGCAACACCATGTAAGTACGCCCAGAGCTCCATTGGGCTGAAGGGGCAAAAACACAACAAAACAAAGCTATCAAGAGCCCAGATGTTGGATGAAAACATTAGGACGAGTAATGGGAGGAGCTGATTTTTCACATTGCGACAGCTGGTTCTATTCTGACCTGACTATACTGACTAAATAAAACCTGGGCTATGAGATTTATCAATGATAATGCATGACTTCAGACTGTATGGTGATGTTTTGAAACTCAATACGAGCGGCGAGTGAAAGCAAAACGTTTCTCATTCCCGGTGACTTTCAACAGATCAATGCCTAACGCTTGTGGTAATTAGTTTTTATGCAGAGACATGCGTGTGATTATTGCTTGTGATAGTTATCTTTGGTTCGTTGACTTTGAGTGCGTCCTGAGAGTTTGCTGAAGAGTTATACCAGGAACATAGATTTAGTGAGGCTTTTCACAAAAAGAGCTCACAGTGCAATGGCTAATTGGCTATTGGAAAGCTAGCGTTACGCGTGCTCACTCTACTTATTCAAGGAAATGAAGGCGATGTACCAATCTTAAGATATAGTTTTACTAAGGTTTAAAGAAGAATGCTACCGTCTTCATTATCCCGACCCACATACGCGCGCACACTAAACAACAAACAAACAAACAAAACAAAAACAAAACCCACTTATTTCACACTCTCTGGTTCTACCATCTATAAAAAGTCGAGGCACGAGATAAGATTCGAACCACAGACCTGCTTGCCATCCCAAAACATAATTATAAATTAACATACTGATCTACCGTCCCTCAACTATTCATGCTTTTGATCTTTAAAAAAAAATCTCGAAACGTTGGAACTTTCCCATTTATAATTAATAAATATTGTCGCTGTTTTATGATTTTGAACCAATTTATAACTCCCCACTGACTATGCTAAAAGAGCAACTTAAGTTACTATATAGATCGTGCTTCACCAGAGGCCCCATTTCACACTACAGTAAGTTACCCGTGTTTTATTGATTGAACACATTTACATTAAAATGTATACTTCAATGTCTTAGAAACTAAATGAAGAAGAACATTTTTAAAAGATGATGGAGTATGGAGTAAAAAAAAAAAAGAGTATGAGTGTCTGTGTGTGATTCAAAACCAAAAAAAGGGGGTACCACTGTAAATTAACAAAGTTCAGATGATTGCCGTCCATGGTTAGCACTACATCTACATCTAACCAAACAAGGAACAACATTGCTATTATAAACTTAAAGAAAGTAGGTCCAGTCGTTCTTGGGTGCCAATCATTGGCGGCCATTCCAGTCCGCTAGACGCTGCTATGAGGTCAGTGTCCAGACTGACCTTGATTCTCGGGTAACACCACAGGGGAATTCAACAGCTATGGCTCGTCTGTGTATACTATACTTTAACACAGCCAAGCGCTTTTTTCTGGTCTTGGAATGGCTCCATCTAGCACTAAGACTTGTTACGTTGTTGTTCTTTTTTTCCCTTGGTTTTGCTTGGAATCTGATGAGGACAGAATGATTCTCTACCACGCCCGAGCAGACAGCAATGTTCTATTTTTGTCATTCTTGGCAAACGTCACGGCACTACTAACTTGAGGCAGGTTGAAGAGGCAGAGTCGAGAACTGCCAATAGCAAAGACACAAGATGACAAGATAAACGTTCTCTCTCTCTCTCTCTCTCTCTCTCTCTCTCTCTTTCTCATTTCTATCCTCTCCAGGCAGAGTCGAGAACAGCCAATAGCAAAGACACAAGACGACAAGATAAACTCTCCCTCCCTCCCTCTCTTTCTCATTTCTATCCCCTCCTTTCTCTCTTGCTCTTCTCCTCCCGTCTCTCTCTCTCTCTCTCTCTCTCTCTCTCTCTCTCTCTCTCTCTCTCTCTCTCAACAGTAAAGGCTTAATAAGTGTGTCTCACTTACAATGAACTTGTACAGCCCTACTTAAATATTGAAAAAAATGAGTATAAACCACTCTACAAATATAATGCTCGACAACAAGTGGTTTCGAATATTCTCAGAATACGCTGGCGCTTCTTCGATGAATGTTTTAATTCTAAAAATTTATAACGATGAGAGACAATGTAAGACACCGTCGCATAGGATTGTTCAAGAACACCAAGGAGACAATATCCCCACAGAGAGAGAGAGAGAGAGAGAGAGAGAGAGAGAGAGAGAGAGAGAGACAGAGAGACAGACAGACAGACAGACAGACAGGCAGACAGAGAGACAGACAGAGGCAGATAGACAGAGACAGACAGACAGATCTCTTCTCTTCTAAAGAAAATCTTCAGAGAGACAGACAGATCTCTTTCCCTAAAGATAAATGCAAGCCATTAAAAAATGTTGGTATCGACTGCTCAAAAGCTGAGAAATTTTCTAGAATACTTTCAAGCTATGAAAGACACAGCAACTAAAAGTACACTGATAGAGTATTAAGTTCCCGACAGACAGATTGAGTTAATGTCCTTTGCCACCAGTTTTTCCTCTATGATAAAATAATTAAAGTAATTGAAAACGCTGTTGTTGTTGTGGGGCTTTTTTTAGATGGAAAGTGAATATTCTAGCTACGAAAATTCACCCCAGCACGAAAAAAAAAATTCATTAACTGATTTAGAACCGACATACAACTGTCTGCCAAACAGCGATTCGTTTTCACCTCGCCACCACCGTCATAAACACGCACACAAAATTAAGTGAATTGAAAACTCAACCTCTTTGGCAGCAACTGGTCTCGACGTTGTGTTTCAAAGCTGATAAGTCGGAAATACCGACAATAAAAACTATTTCGAATCATTATCAAACGTTCTATAAAAAAAGAGATCTTTGTTCTTCGGAAGCAAACTTTCTTTCAGTTTAACGGCTACTCAGTCTCAAGAGAGGTCATGCACGTCGACAGGCCTTACAGCAACATTCTTGGAACTTGACTGGTATCAATATAAAGACGCCGGATAAACCAGTAGGCAAAACAATCTGGCCACCTGAGAAAAGACCAAACCCTCAACCTTCTGATTTAATGCCGGCGATCTAGCTCTGGACCACTGAAGCTCTATAGATCAAACTTTTTGTTAGCGTAAAGTTGAGCTAAGTGTCCTAACGCTTCTGATTTCCCAAAAAATCACAGCATCAGCCTTCTTAATAGGAGCCGTCGGTCTATCTTTATTCTATGTAGACCAATTCCTTTTTTATCGTAAAAAGGAGCTTACTTTTAAGTGTCCATTCTGACTTTCCCTAAAGACCCTCCGCGGTCTTTAAAAGAGCTATCGAACTGAAGAGAAGTTAAACCACTAAACGAATGTTGACATCTTGATTGGCAAGATAAGCCTGCAGAGTCGTGCCGAGTGTGGCGGTGCCATTAAGCCGTATCGATGGTACTAAGGTCCTCAACAGGTATTGTCCACATGGGCAACAGGCGCTCTCGGCGCAGGGAGACAAGTCACTGCGACAGTGTATGTGTAAAATAAGAATAAATAATAATAACAACAACAAATAATGGTAAATTAACCAATACCTAATAATAGTAAATTAACCAATACCTACATCAAATATTGCTGTGTGCGCGACTTTAAATTAAATACCCACTTGGAAGCCCAGAACTGGTTAAGCTGAAAGATAACCACCTTACTTCAAATAGACTTAATTCAATGAATGTAACCAAAATAAAAGAAAACCATTTTTTTTTAAATGTAGATGGGTCGCTAGATATGTTTTTCCAATACCCAGACTATCGAAACGTCTTTTTTTATTGCGAATGTGTAGGCAGACCTATGTTATACAACATAATAATTATTACAATCTTCCTGCAATAGTTGACCACAGTTTTCACAGCCTCAGCTCTCTTCAGATTCCGACCACCAACCACCAATCACCAACCATCGATCTAAGTAATAGGACTAGCAAAATGTGACGGCAAAATGTGACGCATAAAACACAGAATCAGTAACGAAGCTGCAGCATCCAATTTACACCAGGTCAAACCATAAGTACTAGAAATAAGAATGGATAAAAAAAAAACATCAGGCCCTCATATTCGCCTTAGAACAAGACAATCATAACAAAACGAGCCACAGCCTATTCCATAAGTTAACGATAGGAAGCACTGATCAGTGCTCTTGACAAACAGGAGAGGATGATGACTATTGAGCATTTTCGTTAAAGAGCCCCTCAACAAGGAAACAATAACAATTATGCTGGAGTCGTGGTACATCCTTGCAGGAGAAGCTCCTCTTTGGTAACCACACGGATCTACGCAGGTTGACAATTGTTGCAAGACTAACATCTTGTTGAACGACGATGAGAAAAAAACAATAACAACAGTAACAATATAGCAGCAGCAACAACAACAACAACAAAGAAAGTGTCTAAAAGCTCCCCAATTTATATTGATATAAATATGTTAAGTAAGAGACATATTTCAAATTAGGTTTAGTTTCAAACCATGCACCATTTTCATTAATAAAACGAAAAGACAATAGTACCTTCCACGTATTTCATGTTTGGTTTGTTTATTTTTCTTTAATAACCAGCCTTGCTATAAAGTTGCTCTCACTGTTTATCCTTGGCACCTTTAAAATGATTATAAAAGGAAGTGACTCCAGCTCGGGCCGAAGTCAACAAGCGCACGGGATGTTGTAGATCTAGATCTATGCTTAAGCATGGGTCTAGGGTTTTCCAGAACCAATGCATGATATATCTATGGATCTATCGCAGCCATAGCCTTAGGCTTTTGGCCACCCCAAGCCGGACCACCAACCGGCGCTCGCGAGTCAAGTAATAGGGCTCACGTAGGGTGACAGATGAGGCGAGAAGAACCGGAAATATCGAGCGGTTTGACCTGTCCAAACACGCCGTTGGGCAATCGAGGGATGGCTTCGATAACTGTGGGGTGTGAGTGAGAGGGCCATGGTGGAAAAAAGGCAGATAGGGAAAAAGAGGGGGAGATGTGAGGTTGGGGAGGGAGAGAGACCGGGAGAGAGAGAGAGAGAGAGAGAGAGAGAGAGAGAGAGCAAGATAATGTGTGAATAATTGAGAGAGTTGCCTGTGAACACCTACACATACGTTGTAAGATTATCAAAGGAGGCTAGCATAGCTTCACAGTGAGAGAGGGTAGCCTTCATTAGCACTTGCTTGTCGGTGTGAACAATGCAAACCAATATTGAAAGAGTTCGAGAAGAGGGAGCTTGTTTATGGTACGGCAATGGTCAAAACCTATTATACTATTTGTGATGCCTTTGAAATACAACAAGATTAATTACGTTTCACATTCCTCGGTCATATCTCCTTAAATGCATTATAGTTTATACGATGAAGGTCGTATATAGATAGATAGGTAGATAGATAGAGAGAGAGAGAGAGAGAGAGAGAGAGAGAGAGAGAGAGAGAGAGAGAGAGAGAGAGAGAGAGAGAGAGAGAGAGAGTATGTGTGAAATAACACAAACTTTGCTACAAGGACCCACGGCCAAATCTAGAAAACACCAAGGTCCGTGTTTGGACCGTGACTTACTAAAATACCCCCCGAGGCGTTCCAGGTCCAATACTGCGTCAAATTAGCCCAGGCCGACTGATTGCGTGTGTTTGGGATTACTGGTTACGGATTGAACTACATACAAGATTATACTGTACTAGCAGCCTGCCCCGGCCGGTATTTCAGACCGCTCGCTCAGTCCCTCACCACCATCATTAGAGAAACTGTGCTGTGCTTGAATTAGCAGCCTTCATTAGTATCGATCTGGTAAGCATATCGATCGGTTAACACCTTCGCCAGTATCTCTTCATGTTTCTCTCCAGCTCTTTCAACTCTCTCTCTCTCTCTCTCTATATCGATCGGTTAACACCTTCGCCAGTATCTCTTCATCTCTCTCTCCAGCTCTTTCAGCTTTACTTTCTCTCTCTCTCTCTCTCTCTCTCTCTCTTTCCCATCCCCTATCTACCTCACTTCTCGCTCTCCTCCCCCTCCTCTCTCTCTCTCTCTCTCTCTCTCTCTCTCTCTCTCCCTCTGATGAAAATTTTTGTATTGCTCACCATTGCGTAGAGCTATTCATCCTGGTAATTATCGTTACATGAACAAACAAAAAAGAAAACCCAAGATGTTATATCACCACCTTGTCTTTTATTACTTCAAACTTTGCGACGTGTTTATAGTATAGCCTTATTTGTGTTATTTTCTCCTGTTGCTAGCATGCAATGAATGCATAATCATGCGGGTGCTCATTTGTAAGCTGCACGGTATAATACTTGTCCAATCTGTATCTCGTGGCTGTCAAGCCTGTCTCATCAATAAGATTTCCTCCGTACTCGACAAGGCAGGGCAATGTCATCGATTCTGCCCGCCAGCCCTGCTTCTCTAACGTGAAAACCCTTTTTTATTTCTTTTTTTTTTTTCAACAACATTTCAAAATACCCCCCCTCCCCCCATAGTTATAATGCGGCATGAAATTAGTTACGCTGCTTTGCACGTAGTCGCTTTTTATCAACTCTCGGTCTAATTATCTCGTTCTCTCTCTAAACCTCTCAATGTAAGTCTATGTTTTACCCCTCTCACATATCTCCGTCTTTTCCCACCCACTCTCTGTCTGTCTGTCTGTCTGTCTATCTGCCTCTCTCTCTCTCTCTCTCTCTCTCTATCTCTCTATCTCTCTCTCTCTCGTGTACTGTCTAGATTGATGGCCACATTAAGCAGCTACAGGATTGCGGTGCATGTCAGGGAGAAACAGAGAACCCACTCAATCCTATGTAACGATCGCCCAACAAAATCAATAAATCCCCTTCATCCCAGCGTACGGTACAATTTTACGAGTCACAAGCAGGTGTAACGCTCAGGTGAGTCATCTATGCAGGCCTGAATGGCTGTGTCCCGTGTCCTTTGTGTATGGACTTAATGCGCGTGGGAATGAGATCATCAAAGCTTCGGCATGTCTAACCATATCTTTGCACCTCATCAGGTATGGACCTGCAACCTCAACCACCTAGAGCGTTGAGATCCATACCTGGAGACAACTTGTTCCACTATCAGGCATCGTTTGAGTTGATTTGGTTGCTTAACGTCCAACGTCTGCACTATATAGGCATTCTGGACGGGCCCCATGAATAACGTCTGGCAACTTCACGTGCAGCTACACATAGACAGTTTGGCGAGATCGGGACTCCTATTTTCCTACAACAGTCGGTCACATCATACTGGTACCGATCCAACCAGCAGAAAACAAAGTCAAATTTTGACAGATCGTGGGTTTCGAGCCGGGGACCTCCCGATTATAAGACCAACGCACTGCCACCTGCGCCAGTTCTCGGCACCATTTTTCTTTCTTTTCTTGTGATTCATACAGAGGGTCAGAATGTCACTACTGTATCATGAAATCGCATTAAATAGCACTTCATGTACATGTCAAACTGAAAGCATTTTCTGACTGATTACGTGGGTTAAAACTAGATCATTGTAAGTTAAGAACGTAGTATATACAGGTTTTTAAACAATACGACACTAAATATTACATGTAACAGTTGATAAAAAACAAACCAAAAAACAACAAAAAAACATGTTATTATAACGTTTATTGTTAATTAATCGGGTCTTGAAAATAATCTTCCAGGCAGGTTGACATTGCATACCTGCTATGTGCACCAGGCAATCACTCTGATGAGCCAACTTGTGTGCGTGGTGAATTCTTATATCCCAACGATAAGCTTCTGCACAGTGCACGTTTTTTGCATGCTGCTCGATTGTCATGGCTGATCATGGCCATGCTGACCTGGTGAGTGTTCCTGATGAGCTAACTGGTATGGCTGTGAGGCAATAATTATATGTATGTTCAGATTCAGACATTGTAATCCCTGGTTAAAACAAGGGACCAACTGGCGCAAGTGGTATACGTGTGTAAGAGTGCTGCTCTCCCGATTGGAAGGTTACAAGTTCGAAATCACGATCGGCCAAAATTTTACTGTGAGCGGATGAACCACTAGTCCTGTTGCCTCCGCACGGTCTCTTTGTGGCAGTGGGTGCAATTTATCTTACTTTAGTCTTGGTACCCGTCCACAATATAGCCTTGCTGCTGAGGTTAGAAGTTAAGAAACCAACTCACTCCATCTATTATAGAAACCTTCCAGCTAGTTTGGCATAGCATGCTTGCTATGTATGTGCACGGGGCGATCAGCCACATTGTCTGCATGGCGAATTTCATAGCCTAGGCCTATCTAAACAATAAGCTCTTGCCAAAGATATTCCCATATTAAAACCTCTTGCAGCGTAGAATTATCACCGCATCTGGGCCATCCTGACCCGGTGAGTGTTTCTGGCGTGCTATGCTGCTGGTGTGATTGTGGGGCTATTCAGATTCAGACATTCTAGACTGACATTCTAGTCCCTGGTTCAAAGCAGTGCAAGCACCCTTAGTTTAGTAGCTTGACTGAAAAAATAAAAGTCGTACAAATTCACATACACACACACACACAATAAAAAGAAATGGAACATAGAGGCCAAAAGGCACAGTTTTCTTATTTCTGACATATTTCACTATGTACCATAACCATTATTATCTTTGCTTCATTTACGAAAACAATAATTATTGTCTGGTGTTTCCAAAACACGTCTGGGTCTACTTGTCATTGAAAACGCGTGACTCGATGTCTCAATCGATATAATTATGTCTGGATCTCCCTCTCACATTCTTTCTGTCTTTCTTTCTTCATTTCCATCGGTCTCTCTCTCCAACTCTTTCTATCTTCCCACAATTTTCTTCTGCCTTTAAAAAAAAATGATCCCATTGCTTTTCTCTTTGAATAATATAACTGCCCAGGATTTTGTTTCCCATTTTACTTCTCTCTCTCTCTCTCTCTCTCTCTCTCTCTCTCTCTCTCTCTCTCACTCTCTCTCTCTCTCTCTCTCTCCTGGAACCAATTAGGATATTCGTGCAGGAATGTATCTTCGTTTGTCTTTGTATTTTCCCCATTGCCAACACGTATTGGAAGCCGACCTCTTCCTGTGCTTTCTTCAACACCTTGTAATTCAACACCATCTAAGCCCAGATAATGCCTTAAGCAGCCATTTTTAGCTTAATTGTGATCTATGTCACGCTGAGCTATACACAAGAAGTGTGTTTTTATGATCAAAGCTAGACACGCAGAAAAAAATTTTTTTTCCCAAAGAAACGAATTAGGTGGAAGAAAAAAACAACAACAGCAAGAAACACCGATACATATCACAGCCATGCGCCTTTTTTACAGCCTAAAAAACACTTAAGTTTCTGTGCCACTAAAGAAGCTACAAGCATTCCAGAAAGGAGGCTAAGTTTAATTTTATGTCTACTGTGTTCTTAAAAAAAATCATACACGAAGACGGCTTCTTTCCGTTAGTCAGGCACATAGGCCTCTAAACTATAATCGAACCTTGGGCCTATTGCTGATCAGTACAACGCTCTACCAACCAAAATATCTCGCGCCACATCATTAAATTTTTTTTCGTATTTGTTTTCGATTTTTTCTTATCAATGTTATGTTAGTATAATTAATACAATTTGTGTTGAAGCCAGCCCACTAAACGAACAAATATCGATAGTCTAAACCCTAATGCTTCTGCTTCTGAAAGAGACAACAATAACATACACATCAAAACAAGAAAACAGACAAGACTCAAATGGATGGAAGGAATGTCTGACATCGACAAATTACTTATTTAAAAGGCAGCTGATTTTCAGGGAAAACAAGGCCTGGCTTTGTTAACCTGTCTGTGTTACCGGACAGCCTGTATTGTAGTCCCCGGTGAACGGTACAAAGTTTAAGGTGAAATAAGAAATGAAGAAAGATACAGAATCTACAAGAGTCGGAATTGTTCTGTATATCCAAGTCGGTTTGTCTGAAGAAGAGCGAAAAAAGAAAGGAAGAAAGATACAGAATCTACAAGAGTCGGAATTGTTCTGTATATCCAAGTCGGTTATCTGAAGAAGAGCGAACAACTGATTTGACCTTTTTGCAGGAACAGTGCGCAAAGCAGAGGACTCTGTTCTCGTGTGTTGTGGAACTGAGCCAATAACATCGCGCTATGTTTTATCGAGCGAGATAAAGATTCTCCATGTATTTTTTTTTATAAGTTATAAGAGTATTTATAATTGTTCCCCTGAATAAGAAAATCACTACTTGAGCAAATGTAATATATCAAAAACATATTTAAAAACCCACACAAACATTGTTATCTGCGAAATTAGCCTGCATTGTCGTATTATTATTTGTTTATGTGATTGTTGCGAGATATTATACATCGTAAATGTTTGTTACAACTTACAAAAGCATCGAGCAAAGCTATGGTTAGGGAATTTTTATTAGTATATTTTATAAGGGATCCAGGAGGAGGGGGTGTGTCGGGTAAAGAAAGAAAGTATAATCAAACAAGTTGCCCCGTTGTTTAAAGAAGGGAAGCTGCACCATGAATAGAAGATTAAATCTTCAGGATAATGTGTATTGCGCCATGTTGAGCAAAGTAGAGAATGAGAGATCGTTTTATTTAAAGATTTCCTCTGCTACAGCCAATTCTTAGCTTCCAGACGCGTTGGTTTCTCATGTTACATTTGTATGCCTTTCAGGCTCTTTCTTGTGGTCATTAGCCTCATACTTTCGAGAACAATACTGGATAATTATACTGCCTCTTCTTTACCCACACTCAAATTTGTCACCTCTCTCTCTCTCTCTCCTCTTCCTTTGTTGGTGCCTCTCTTATTGTGTCTCTGACACCTCTCTCACCCTCCAATGGTCTAAAACAAGATTCTCCTCGTTGACTTACTCGCATCGATCTAACATAAACCGTAATGTTATTCCATTACACCAGGCTGATCCCTCGTCGTTCCCTATTTTGTTCTATTTTCAACCACTGAACCTGTCGGAGGTAAAGTTATTGCGAAATAACCCACTGAATTCCGTACGAAACGAAAGAAAAAAATAGAACATGTAATGGTGGATGAGTCCATCTTAGCCTTTTTATCCATTACGATACACCCAGTGAAGAACAAGTGTACAATAAATATTAAGCTAACTTTAATATTTCATCAATCATTCTAAAGTAAATAATAAGTATTGATACTGGTGTGAACTATAAAAACATTTCTTATCCATAATAAGAGGCTTTTGAGAAAAAAGAAAAGTATTACTGTAAACTCTCCTAACATAGTTAAAATGCTTTTGATGACAACATAATCACGAGGATTACCAAGAGTAACCCGTACATATTTTTCTAAATCTATAAACACATTATGCACTAAACTCAATGTGATTTTGTATTGGGGAGCACCACAGAATGGTTATACATCACTTAACTCTGTTGGACATCCGAGGTTTAACAAGGAAGCAGGAGATGCTCCAAACTGATACATAAAAATTACGACATGATTGATGATCAGCGAAATGAGCCAAGGTTCAAAAATGGAATCCAAACAGTTCTGAAGTTACGGAAAAGGGGTAACGTGAATTAGGCAACGTACGCCCTGTGACTAATAACGTAAATGAAAGACACTGTTGGGGCTTAGACATGGAGAATAATAGGAATATATAAACATAATTACAATAGCGTGATTGGTGAAAAGAAATGCTTGATTTGCTACGTGTAGGACCCCCACCCACCCCTCCTTACCCTTCCTCGATAAACATAAATAAAACAAGCAACAGAAACAGTTTCTTCAGTACTAAAAATGTGACGCCTTTGGATGGACAAACTCAGATAATATTAGAACTCATAATTATACGGAGGTAAAGCAAATCATTTAAAGGTGGGAGGCAGAGATAGATCGATCGATAGATAGATGAACTAATCTCGGGATACTCAAAGAGACAGCGGCGAATAAAGTAAATTGTTGAAGAAAATGTCAGGATAGATTATTCTCTACTTGCTTTGTAAACAACGGAGACAGGAATGGAGTAGGTAATGTAGCTGACATCTTGAGCACCTAAATTTGGAAGCACTTATTCTAGAAAAAGCGCTTGTTACTCATTTTTTACTGTCAATATCAAGGGTGTAAAAAAAACATCCAATAGAAAAAGAAGAAACAAGTATTGAACCGAGTTATGTTAAAAACCATTAGGAAAAAAAAAACCACTTAAAAGCCAAGTGATATGAATATGAAGATGAAGACGCTTCCACTTCAAGTAATGCTGCACACTGCAAATTTATTTTTAGATATAACAACATGCCTCCTCTAGGAATTTTGCGAATCTATTTTTTTTTATCTTTGCTACTAAAAAAAACACAACATATTTTAACTAATAAAATTATATTATGATACAAACAGCAAGTGTTAAATAAAATCTAAAACCATCGAGTTTACTTCCTAATTTGATTTTTACCACTATAAAATCTAAGATTAGGATTGTTGAAACAATTTATGAAAACAAGAGCGTGTTTTCCCGTCAGCAAAATGGGACCACGTTATACGGTAACTGCCCAATGCCAAGCAAGCTATTGAAGTGATTAGGGGTAGAGAGGGGAGGAAATTTACTTTAAAAGACTGAATTGGATCAGGTGGAAAATGTTTTCTCATGATTTACAGCCGAATTTAACCCAACAGCATTCAAATGATGAAGCTTGTCAGATGGGTCAACACATTTGCTCCATTATTCTCTCTCTCCCCCCACCCCCTTTGAAATGCTGTTTCTGCTACACGTATAATTGTGCTATTTAGGGAACATAATCATCATCTATCAGCGTAAGAAAAACTAAGGGTAAGGGAAAATCTAAAAATAAAAAGACATGCAGGAGGAAGGCTAAGGCATCACACGATGAGTTGACGTGAGTCTTGACCGCCGAATAGGCCTAGATGAATCGTGACTTCAAAGAGAAGACAGCTCTCTTTGATATAAAGAACTATCTTGTTTTTGTACATTTACAACATAGATAGGGAAAAACAGTGAGAAAGAGAAGTAAAGAGACAGGCACAGAGTGGCACAGATATCTCACAGTCTCTCTCTAATCTCTATTATTTTATTTATCCCTCTCCCATTCCCTCTACCCCTCCCTCCCCCCTCTCTTTCTTTCTTTCTAATGTAGTCATGAGTTTCTGAGTGTAATCCACCATATATATCAAGTTACACGAAATACAATTATTACTTCCAAAAATTCAGAAAAAAAATGATGGAGATCCAGGAAAAATAATGCCAATGAGACATAGCTTTTAAAATATCATTTTTATTTGTACTTCAGTTTAAGAAAATAACTTTAAAAGTACACTACAATCGTGACACAAATAGATAGATAATTACATAAATAGATAGATAGATAGATAGATAGATAGATAAATGAATGGATAGAAAGATATGTGGATAGATAGATAGATAAATGGATGGATAGAAAGATATGTGGATGGATAGATAGATAGATAGATAGATAGATAGTAGATACATAGATACATAGATAGATGGATGAGTCGATACATAAAAAATTGTAGATAGATAGATAGATAGATAGATAGATAGATAGATAGATAGATAGATAGATAGATAGTGTAGATAGATAGAAGACATTGTACCAGAACCCGCATTGATAGATAGATAGATAGATAGATAGATAGATAGATAGATGGATGGATGGATGGATGGATGGATGGATGGATGGATAGATAGATAGATATGCGATCAGAAAGATTGTAGATTGGTTTATGGCAGTGGAAATGAAGACGAAGGAGAGATGAGCGACAGAAGAGAGGTAAGAGGGGGGGGGAGAAATACATTGAGTGGAGAGAGAGAGAGAGAGAGAGAAAGAGATTACATGTCATCATCATGGAGCGCTGTGCCAGTTAAGCTTGGTGACCATTTCCTTCCCAACTTCTCTGCCCTCGCATTTCACAATCTATCTATCCATCCATTTATCTATCCATCTATCTATCTATCTTTTTATCTGTCTCTCAGATAATTTCCTGCTCGTGCCTTACACCGTCTTATGCAAAGAACTGGTAGTCTGGGGACCGGGGCGGCCCGTGCTGCCGAGTGACCATGATTGATCTGTGTGTTGAAAGTCCCTGTCCACGAGAGGACAATTATTAGCGTGCAGAGCTGCGGCCTCGTCTGAGTCAACTGACTCACCAGGCTGCTTAGGGCCCAATTAAGAATAAAGTAATAACAAAGAAAAAAAACAAAGCAACACAAAACAAAACAGAACAAAATAAAACAACAAGAACCCAACCAAAAACAACAAAACAAACACACAACCCATCAAACAATCAAATAAAATACCCCTCGCCCCCCCCTCCCCTCCCCCTTAAAAAAATTATGGAGAAAGAAAAAAAAACATTTGTAAACAACAACAATAAAAAATAAACACTTAACTTTTGAAAATATCTTTTTTATATTTATTGACATTGCTTTTATTGTAACTATGATGTCTCACTACAATTCCCAGTATAATAATTATGACTTTTTATGACCATCGATGCAATCTAGATCCTTTTCCTCCCTAAAATTATGATCACCAAGATATTGGTTATTAAAATTACAATTAACAATAAAAATCAACAACATCATTGGCGTAGGAAGAAAACCTAAAATATGGAGCTGCTTATACTGTGGCTGGTAGTTAGTTCCAACGTTTGAAAATATCAATGCTATGTCTCTCTCTTTAAAGGAAAAAGAAGCTGCATTAACACTGACAGATGTTGCTGAAAAATTACGACCACGAGTAAATTTGGCAGATGGTTGGGTTCTTCCATGGACTGGGGTGTGAAAAATGTCGATACCGGTAGTAAAATCGATAATGGATTCTCCTCCCTTTAAAACTCCATGACGACATCATGCCGTCCAGCCCTAACTTAACCCACTCGCAGCGTTTGACTTTAAAAGACGAGAGGGAAAAAACAAGTAGATCGTAAAAAGAGGCTTTAGGGATAGGACAGTCGAAAGAACCATAGAATTCTGTACCGGTACTCGGAACACAAGTGACCCACTTTCGAGGTTTCTGCGGAGCAACGACCTCGGATTCCGATATGTACAACTACAAGTGCTAGACTGGAGGACTGTGGGTCCAACACAGGCTTTGCTATCCACACGACCATAACGGATGGGATAACCACGCCCCCCTAGGCATTAGGTCCGATCGCCCATTGGCTCCGTCAGTCTAGGGTAAAGCAATGATTGGATGCCGTTGCAGAACTGCAAAATGCCTTGCCTATCGACTTTGTTTTCCCTTTGGGTTCCGTTTTTGCAGAGCCTGTACTACTCGTACTTGGTTAGACAGCCGCGTAAGCCTCTAGACTGCGAATCTGCATCGATTTTCCGTGGGGAGAAAAAGAAAAGAGTGGAAAGGCCCTTGCTCGGCCTGACCTAAATCTGAAATCTTTTTATAGCCGCGGTTCAATAATCAGGATGCCGAGTGAGATACAACAGTCTATCACGTTTCGATTCTCTCCGCTAAAGGATTGGTTCAAGCAATGAAAAAAAAAAAGTAGTGTATGTTTAAAAAATAGTACCACTATGTCTCGACATTAGATGACAAAAATGAAGTGATTTTATAATGAGAAGTGTTTGCGAATGTGATTGGATTAGAAAGGAAGATTGAGTAAAGGAGTCTTGGTTAAATTAAAATTTTTATTATTTTTTTTTATTATTTAACAAGTACATTCCATAGACAGGCAGTAACTCATGACTTGGGAAAGAGGTGGAGATACGTAGATACATAATTATTTTTGAAAGAAAGGGAATATACATGATCATGTGTGAGACTGACAGACAGCTAGGCAGACAAAGAGAGAGGGAGACACATACAAAAATACAGAACTGAGTCATGCACATAAGAGGGAGAGAGAGAGAGAGAGAGAGAGAGAGAGAGAGAGAGAGAGAGAGAGAGGGGGGGGGGAGACACCCACAGAGAGACAGAGAGGCATACAGACCAACACACACAGACACACAATATAGAGAGACACGACACGACGCAACAGAACTTGCTTGACCAAAGGGTGGGTCGGACAGACAATCAGAGGACGACAAAGAAAGCAGTCGGCATGAAATCCTAAGTACAGGGAACTCTGGACTAGAGATTAGTAAGGGTCTCTGTACACGCAATCTTG
This sequence comes from Elysia chlorotica, assembly GCA_003991915.1. Taxonomy (NCBI): domain Eukaryota; kingdom Metazoa; phylum Mollusca; class Gastropoda; family Plakobranchidae; genus Elysia; species Elysia chlorotica. Next base: position 683,673 of record RQTK01000090.1, read on the forward strand.
GTATATTTTGAGCACAAAAAAGCAACAGCAACAAAAAACCGTGAGGCTTAGGGACCTCCCACCAACCACCTTGTCTTTTCCATCTTTCATTCTTCCTGCCTCCGAGATGCTGTAGACAGACCTAATCCCCCCAATCGAATTGCCCGTCTCTTAGTAGAGGCAAATTAATCAATGGCGTATCGGAACTTGATCTGAGACAAGCGTGCAGAGTCATCATATATGAGAGAGTGGCAATCGTGTGTTCACAGAAAAGGTCAGCAATAGTAAAAAAAAATTCAGAGTGGTTTTTGGGTGAGTAGGTAAAGATACAAGTAATATGATTTTAGACCAGCGAAAAGAAAATACTATAGTATAGATCGATAGATGGATCCATGGCAAAATGTATGGGCGAAAGCATCTATAGACCTGTAGATCTAGATGTAATACCAAGGTGCATGTAGGTCATGTATTGTAAAAATAATTACACTGTCTAGTATTACCACTAACCTCAAATACGCGAGCAGATTGATGAAATAGATAAGAGGCAGCGACGTTTTTTTTTCTACAAGTACGTAGGGAACCACTGTACTTGCCTGTCCATCGATTAACAGGAAGTGTATATTGACACAATAGACACGCAAATACAGGAATGGAAGGCATAGCTGTCGGTTTTGTCTTCTCCCAAACTCCCCTCCCCCCCCCCCTTTTTTTTTCTTTCTCTGTCTCTCTTTCAAATTAAACATATCACCCACAAACGTCATCTCATGAGGGATGCGAGGTGTTCTTTTTTAAAAGGAAAAAAAAGGGGGGGGGGAGATAAAATAGAAGATACACAGACGCTCTACAGAGAGAGAGAGAGAGAGAGAGAGAGAGAGAGAGAGAGAGAGAGAGAGAGAGAGAGAGAGATTTGAGTACAATTGCATATAATATTATTATCCTTCTGGCAGTCGTCTCAAATATTATTTTCACAAACGCAGTAAGTGCCATTTCTTTCTCGAATACTCGATATAGTTATTAAAATAAAAACATGTCGAATTAGCTAACGTATCAAACCGAAATTCTCATGGACTCTATACAGCAACGTGTAGCTTTTCTTCTTCAAGCCAGGCGATTAAAAACAGGATAACAAGTCAAGGGTTCAATGACTTTTTCCCAACACACTGTCTGATAAGAACAAGGTTTCCGGTTGGTGTGAAGGACAATTATTAAAATGACCTGTTATCTTTTACACTAAAGTACAGGGCCAAGCCAAAGTGGTCTTCTTAATGTCAAATCTAATTGGATACATTTGGAAGTGGTTAGTACATGCATACCTGATGCGTTCAGTGTCCTTCATTATCTCTTACAATGTGTGCACGTTACTGATACCGTCCGTATTAACAGCATTTAGAATTTCTAGAATAACAACAACAATTTTTATTGTCCACACATTAAGTCCTTACAAAATATTCGATTTCCATTAGTCTTGGTGAGTGGGAAATATGGACTACCTGTGGTAGAACTTCGGTGGTTCGAGCCCGTGCGGTTTCGCCCCTTACTGTTTTGGTCGTTGTCAGTTTAATGTGAGCGACTGAAACAGGAGTCATGGTATCCCCGCCCTGTCTTGTGTGTGGCAGCACATCAAATTGTCAGGCGTCAGTCTTGAGGCCCGTTCACAATATAGCCTATATGGTGCTGACTTTTGACATTAAATAAACTCAATTTCAACTACTAAGCTATGTATCAATGTTGGCAACAGCATTCGCGGTAATTGAATAGTTATGAATAATTATACCCCTGGACCACCGCGCCCCCCGTTTTCCGTTAGTTGTGGTGCATGGGAAATATGGACTTGAAAAGGCGACTGCGCTAATTCAGTAGTTTTGTGTTTTTAATCCATTTTCAAAGAGTCTCAATAAATTGTGTCCTAGAGACTACTTATTCATTTCTCTTTTATAGTAATTGAAAAAAACGCCCTCACGAAATAACTGCGATATCAAACGCTTTCCTGCTTCCAAATGGAAACAAATCACTTATAATATAATAATATAATAATTGTTTTCTCTGGTTTTACGCAGAGGCTAAGATATTTTAACCAGCGTTAAGATGTTTTGGTACCGAATTGGCTAACAAAAGATGATGGCTTATGAGCAAACTGTATAAAAACTGTTTAAATAAGCTTGGTCTACTCTAGTTCTCACTTCACACCATGTATCGGGTGGATATGTGGTTCGAGCCCTTGCGATTTCGCCCCTACTGTTTTGGTCGTTGTCAGTTTAATGTGAGCGACTGAAACAGGAGTTATGGTATCCCCGCCCTGTCTTGTGTGTGGCAGCACATCAAATTGTCAGGCGTCAGTCTTGAGGCCCGTTCACAATATAGCCTATATAGTGCTGGCTTTGGACATTATATAAACTCAACGTCAACCAAACTACTAAGCTATGTATCAATGTTGGCAATAGCATTCGCGGTAATTGAATAGTTATGAATAATTCTACTATTAGAAATAGAAAGCCAACATCCTTTGATTCAATGTATTAATATGAGTGCAGTGTAACAGTATAGGTTAGAAAGAGTCAAAACAATAGCTCTATAGCTTGACCTCGCTGTCATAATAAAATGTAACATGTACAAGTAAATTATTATGACTTTGACTGTTCTGCTTGGTCACCGAGAAGAGATCACATTTCATAACATGCAACAGCTGACAGCTTGAAATAGCAAATACCGACTTCAGGCCAAACATAAGAGTACAATAGCAGCATTCCGGTTATAAACAAAAATCAAAGCCAACATGATACTTGGTACTTATCTTATGCTACACAATTAATATTAAGTTTCAAGGGGTCTACAGGATTTGGCATTATAAGAGTGAAAGACACTAGCTTAAACGCCCAGCCTTGAACACAGAGATGAATCGATAAATATAAGGTATTTACTGCGTATGGGCTCAAATATTTGCCCAGGCAAATGAAAGCAAGATCTAATCGATACAAATAAGTATTCGAGAGCATCCATTGCCAAATATAACCTTACTCACGCCCATTACTAATAGAAAAAAGGAAAATTGAAGAAAATGAATAGGTAAAAAGAATAGGACATAACACCAAATCGTTGGGTTTGAGAAGCGACGAAATTGATATAATATTTACAGAGTATTTGCAATCCACGCGATGATAACGAACGCCCCTTAGAAAGGGCGTTTCCTATGTGCTCACTGGCTCTGTAAGTCTGCGGTAGGTAAAGCTACGATTAGACACCGGAGCAGATTTCTCTACCTATCGTCATCGTTTTGGCTATGGACCCTGTGTAGCAATGCCTGATGGGCGCGGTGGCCTTGGGGTTGAACATCAGCTTCCGACGCAAAACGTCGGTGGTTCGAGCCCTGGAGATTTCGCTCCCTACTGGTTGGGCCAATGTCAGTTTAATCATAATATGACCGGCTCAGACAAGAGTCATGGTATCTCCCCCCCCCCCTATCTCGTGTGTGGCAGCACATAAAATTGTCAGACGTTAGTCGTGGTACCCGTTCACAAAATACCCTATTTAGTCCTGATGTTGGACGTTAAACCAACCCAACAACAACAGTAGCAATGCCGCCATTACAGCGGGAATCCGCATGCAGCCGGCCGGTAAAGCTGAACCAACTAGATCTAGACTCTAGGTAATAAAAACCGAAGCTACTACTCTCGGTTGTTGTACTCTCGGCCCGCATTCCAAATCTGTGAGCAATCGCGCCGGCGGTTCGATGAAGCGTACACATAAACAACACAGGGAGGATGAGTAACAGGGGCCAACCAGGGCATCACGTGCACCCACTCCGCACTAAATAAATGTCGCCGAGAGATAGAAATCTAGCCCAGATTAAGTTGAATACACTTGAGTTTGGTTAATTGGTTGGTTTCTTTACGCTTAAGCGTGGACAGGTCTCAAGACTAAGTCCAGGCCAATTTTACGTAATGAAATACAGTAACAGTGTGGAGATATCAGGACGCCTGTCTCAGCCGGTCACATTATACTGACACCCACCAACAGCCAAAATCTAACATTTTTTTTTTTCCTGGTCGAGGGGTCATACCATTTACCCCCCCCCCCCCCCCCCAACACACACACGTTTCCTCCATCATGTATCAAGATATATAAAATAGTATATATTTGTTTACAAAAGGTTATTCTTTCCTCTCTACTCTATAAGGTGGTTAGTTCTTTGTTTTAATGGATAATTAATATAATTAATGGTGACTGAATTACTCAAGCTGCGTAAATGATAGTGTAATTACAAAACTAAGGGATAGTAAAAGCGATAAATTCATTCTATTTCTGTATGGATGAAGCAAGACGATTTAGATTGTTTAGCGATGAATCACGCAATCGATATATCGATACTACCACATGCAGAAAATAGATGGGACACTCAGTAAATGCGCATCGTTGTCTTTCTGCGTATAGGAACAACTAATCCACAACTAGAATCTAAGATGAAATTAAGCCTTTCGTTTTTCGGGACAACTCACGATTGTTGAAACAATATTATTGGTTTAACGCCTCCCTAGGTTTTCAGTCGAATCGCAGGAGCAATGTCGTGGTAGATTACAACTCGCCGTAAGACCTATATCTTGTTTCCTTTTCTGCATGTTGACTAAAGAAAAACAAATATGATAAGTCTAAAAACATCCATTCAAATTATTGTGATGATAACCGTACGGCCGTCAAAAATATTCCTTTTGTTTCCAAAAATTATTAAACGCATCACAACTAACATCTGCACACTAGAATAATTACAACAGTAATGTCAGCGGTGATAAAATGAATCACAGTACCGGTATTCATAATCAGCCCAGGGGTAGATCAATACCCACCTTATGGTAGCCCGATCAAAAAACAATTAAATGGATTATAATCTGCCATCTTATTTCCATTTTTATACCCCCCCCCTACACCCAACCACTGCTGACAGTTTGTATAACGTGTCATCAGAGGGCCGGTGTAGAAGTCACTAATTATGGTAGTTACTACGGATCGCAAGTACAACGTCACGTTAATCTTGCGACTCTTCTTAAGGTATTGGAAGGGAGCGAATTACTGAATTAGAAGACTTTAGACGTGTTGTAAGCTACCGCGACGTTTTAATTACGACCGTAGATAGTAGTGACTAAAACAGCTGCTGCAAAGTTTGTCCAGCTTGCCAGCTAGGATTAATCAGGCCAAGGAAACATGCTCGGCAGGTTCAAAACAAGGAAAGCAGGACAAGGATGAATTACAGTCTCAGGCTCGGCAAATATTTATACTTTATGTTTTTCAAACAACCGCTCTTCATTCTGTCTATTCTGCTCAAGATCTAAAAATACATTTGGCGCTACTGCAGGTGTGCGAAAAAAAAAAATGTCTCTCTTAAGTGTCAATTTCGAGGGGGAGGTTAATTATAATTTTAAAACTGAACTGTCGGCTTGATCAAAGATAAAAATGTAACATCGGTGCAGTATAGTACAGGTAGTTAGTTACATAGAAGGGCGAACACGCAAGTATCGTACATGGCTCCGGTGGACCAGGCGGATGCCATACGGAGAAATATTTGTTTAGACTCTAGTGTGTCTCCGAACGCTTCAACCCTGATTTATTACACCCTTTGAAGAATGCACGTCAAGACAATTTAAAGGTGTTTTTTTTTTCTTCTTTTAAACTTTAACTTAATCTTATGCGCTCAACATAAAAATGATATATTCGTATACAAGGTTCAAGTTAACAACCTCGTCATGCCTTCCTCATAATAGTTTCCTACCTTTTTAAATGTTCTAACAATTCATCAGAAAATTTTGTTCACAATTTTGTTCTCTCTTTCTAGCAAGGTTTTCGTTGCCATGTATCATCAACGCTGCGAGTAAAAATCTTTTACTGTTGTGAACTTGATATTATGTATAACTAAAAACACTTCGCTTTCGTGTTTTAGCACGGAATTGTTGGATCGCCATATCAATTTGCATAATTATTCTTATTTCCATGTTCCCGTAAGCACAGTGTTCTATAAAAGAAATTATAAACATTATAAAGGTAATACATGTTAACAAATCCCTATGTCATCTTTTCATCTCAAATTACAGAAAATTACAAAACAATACTATTCTCTTAAAATCGATTAGAACTAAGCTAAATAAGATCTATTATGAAAGGTTACTAGTTAACTTACTACTCACGCTTGACCTCGTTGTTTATGATATCATCATATTACAAAAAAGCTCTATCCTACTTAGGATATGCCAACACGTGTCACCAACCCCTTACCGCGACTACGCGACTTAACATAATCACCATTAACATAACCATACGGATAGTCAGGGCATTATCTACTTGAAAAAAAAAACCCAACGTTTATCTCTCTAAACTAGATTTCGTTTAGATGTGAAAACGAGAAAGCAAGGAAAAAAAAAAAAAAAAAAAAAAACCCAGAGAAATTTAAAGCGCTACTGGCAAATTATTTAATGTTCAGTTTGGGGGGAAAGAAAAGGAGGAAGCTCAAAATGTCAACGGCGGACTATTTATATTGGCTGTTTAACTATGCCCACCCTATTAAGAGATCGTGGATAAGAGAGCTTAGACGATTAATTCAGTTGATACTGTTCATGTAATAGACACGCCACTCGAGAGAGAGAGAGAGAGAGAGAGAGAGAGAGAGGGAGAGACAAACACACAGACAGAAAGACAGGCACACAGAGAAAGAGAGAAGAATGGAATGATGAATATAAATGAAGTATAATAGATAGAAATAAATAAAAGAAGGCAATGGAATGAAACATAGAGAAATATAGATATAAACAGAGACCGACGGATAGACAGACAATAGAGACGGTCTGAAAGAAGCAGACAGAGAGGGAGAAAAGGTAGAGTTAGGCGAAAAAAAAGAGACTGTGGTAGGGCGGGAAGGTGGATAAATAAAAGACGGAAAGGGAATGAAACATAGAGTAATATAGATAGAAACAGAGAGCGACGGATAGACAGACAGCAATAGAGACGGGCTGAAAGAAGCAGATAGAGAGTGAGAAAAGGTAGAGTTAGGCGAAAAAAGAGACTGTGGTAGGGTGGGAAGGTGGAATGCAGAACCCTTCACAGATGCAAAAAAAAAAAAAAAAAAAAAAAGGCTAGCTCATCTTACCTTTCAGCTGTTTGAAAACTGTCTTGAGGGGATCGAGCCAATGCTGAGAAGGCAAACAACAGAGAAGTATGAAATTTAATTAATATTTGAAAATGCAATACAGCCAGTTTGGCGATAAGCGAGCAAACACTTTGTTAAAAAACTCAATTGTGGGCTTAAAATGTAAAAAACGAAACTAATTTTCCTCTAACGTTAACAAAAAAGAACCTTACAAAAGTGCACTGAATGGAAACACCCAAAGTAAATTATATTGTTTATGAATTTTTAAATTTTGTATTAAGTTGCATTTTAAAGAGTTTTCCTCAATCCACTTGTTGCAAAAAATATGAGATGACGAAGGCCGAAAAAACGAGAAGAAAACTGAGAATTATATGAAAGGAGATTTAAATTTCGCGACGTTACAACCAAGCTAAAATTGAGCAATTGCCAAAGCGTGTTCTGAAGACAATTATCATACTTGTCATAAAAACTTAAATCAATTTTAAAAGATAACTCTTCTTGAAAAGACGATAGACTTTTTGTTTCTTTTGCATAATTCATTAACTCCAGATAGCCTTTAGACTAAAAAAAAACCAAAACAAAAGAAGAATATATTTTGATTCTGTACCTCCAATTTAGTTGGACGACTTGTATGTCACAATGATGACACAGACATACACACACCTCTCTGTACATATCAGTGATGAATGCCATAATGACAATTTGGCAGTTATTTGCTCGATCGTTTAAAAAAAAGAGGGGTGTGTGTGTATGAGTGAGTGTGTAAACACGTAATAATATATGGTTAAAATCCCTTACCCTTTGGTTGTCGGCGTCCACATATCGAAGTCCGAAATAATCCTTTTCCACGAGATTTAGCTTTTCACAGACTCGATCGAACATCCACTGACCAAGCGTGTCTTTCTGTGAAAGATAAAAGAGATAAGGGTTCCTTTTAGAGTAAGCACCTCGACAATATTTACGAATATAAACTAATTGAAGAAAAAAAAAGAACATCAACAAAACATGCGCGTGAATGGCTTCAGGAAGGATGTTATTAAAAGCAAACTGGCCAAGTAAAGTGCAAAAGGTTTAGGGAATCGTTTCTTAAGATGCTGAAGGCAGTTTGCTAGATTTATAGAGAGGTAGATAAAAAAAAGCCAGACGAATATGAGAGTTAACTCGTTAGGTACCCAGTTCATGCGTCGATTTATGTTCTGTCTTTAGCTTTTAACTTTGACTCATACTGAAAGGGTTAAAAGGCACATTTGAAATAAAAATCATATTGCTAAGAACTTAAGAATGATACGTTTTCATTTCATCATAACAGGGTTAGCAAGACCCAGGGTGCACCTTATAATACATGTTTTCGACAACCGAACTTAAGTCTCCTATAAATAATAACCAGAGCTAACAATAGGAAACATTGCACGTAAGATTGCGTGCTTGTCATTCTTTGCTCCGGCATGTTTCTCAAATTTAAATCCTCTTTACAGCGCAGACCGATGCACACCAATCTGATCGACCATCATAAAAATAATATATCATTGAAGCCGCAAATCGATATACGAATGGGGAAGTTTGTTGGTAAATAAAGCCTCCGTCAACTCAGTTTGTCTGTTTGACTCACTGCCGTTGGCCCTCCCTCCTGTATATTTAATTGCTTCAGTTTACCCAATTGTAATAGTTAACGACAACGTCCTCTGAACTTAAAAAAAAAAATACTAAAGTGCAGGACTTGACGTGCTCACACTGTGAACGCCCAATCCGGGTCATGTACCCCCCCTCCCCCTCCCCCCGACCCTTCGCAGCCAGAAAGTATAGCACAATTTTCAAATACAAGTAACAAGTTATTGCAGTGGGGACTCCACAAGAAGAGGCCAAGTCACCCAAATAATCGGAGTGAACACAATTTAGCGTAATAAGGGTAACGGTGATTTATCTCTAATAAATCGTTACCATAGTTAGTTCACATTGACACTCAGAAAGTAGTTTTTGTGCATCCTACACTGCCACAACGAGAAATGATCTGCCCCTACTTATTTAAAATAATTTACTTGAACTCCAAATGCAATATTGTGTCTACTTTGGTGGCTTTGCCTGCTATTTTTGGAAGGCACAGTAGACTCCCGTCTACTAGGTGTCCTTTTGGGGAGGGGGAGGGGAGGAACCGAGAGCACTCAAGTAATAGGTGAGCTATTTGAGCACCCGAAAAAAAAAAGGACCAGGTATTCACTGTGTGAGAACGTTAAGACAGATCAGAGTGGCCAACCATAGTACTGCGGTTGGTTTGGGGAGGGGGTATAGCGGGAAGCTCCGCAGCTTGCACTCAGAAGGCAAAACTGGATCATTGAGTTGGCCGCCGAAATCCAGTTCTCTGACAACTGAACCATCTAGCTTCCCCATCACGCGCTTTGCCATTCCAATCATTCTTTGTGTGTACGCCGCCCGTATGTCGTAATAATGGCATATCATATATTTAGCGCCCGTATGTAAGACAAAAAATCTATTTTTCCCTGTTAAACTTAAAAGTCATTTAGATTCAAAAGTGCTGTGTTCTAGTTGAATTTCTTTTCCCGAGTTAAGTATTGTTCGTGTCATGTATTTTGATACTGAAAATTTGGCAACTGATTCAAGATTAAATAGCCTTTTAACTTTAAAAAATGTAAACTTGTATAATTAAATTGTCGTTAGCTTAAATGTTTCCAAACAATCTTTAACAACCTATGTCCCACTTCTTCCCATAAGCCTCAAACCTATAGTATAACGTTAACCACACCCATCCCCAAAAACACGCTCAATAATATTACATACATGTACTTTAATGCGATACAAACTGATCTTAAAACAAATTATAAAATATTTTATTACTTTAAAAATCGGATTGGGCTATGAAAGTAATGCCATCAATCTGCATCAAAAGGATTCATTAAGTTTCTCATAATTTAACACGTCTGTAGAAAAGAAGAGGATGTAAAGACTGAAGCAACACTGAAGCTCATAATTATAAACTCGCACAGAGCCGCTCCCACTCCCAGTACATTTTTCTTTAATTCATTAACAAGGATTTTTGGGCTTCATTCGTTTCATGTACTCTTCTCAATAATCCTAACCGGCTTTGTCCGTAAAATTAAAATTATAATTATTAATGGGGTTTTACCGTTTTAAACGAGGATCGCACCACAAAGTCCGCTCCCTGTTTTCTAGTACACTACACGTACAAGGTATTTTTACCGACTGAGCTATAAATAGATCTAGGGATGTAAGTACGAGTACCACGTCACAGGAGCTAACGAGTCTTCTTATTCACATATAAATGATATTCTTACAACCATCTCTATGTAAGCTACTGACACGTTGCACTTAAAGCCCCTAGTCTAGCAACTTTCTTTTTTCTTCATGAGCTGGAGAACCCAAATCGGACATTCGCGTGAAAGAAAAAAAAATCCATGTCGTGACATCTCTCCTGTTTGTTTGTTATAACCTAAGAATAGCTGGGGTTCATACATGTTTACCTGCGCTAGTCTACTCCTCCACAGATGTTACACCAAATAATGAAGTTTCCTCAACGCACGTGATACTCGTTAAAACATTGTATCTTAAGTCGCATCATCTTCTCTATACATGTCGTTTCAAATATTCTCACAATTTCTGTATCGATTGAAAACAGTGTTAACAGATACATCTTTGTCTTTTTTATTTCGAATGCGACCTCTTTGTCCTATATGTACATGTATATAATTTAGTGCTTGGGACTTATATAAAGTATTGTTACAATAATTATCATGTACTTTGTATTGCTTCCAGTTACATGTCCATTCATTTTTTTTAAAGTCTAATTAATGGCACTTTCAAGATGGTGGATGCTAGTACCTTGACGCAAGCATTAGGCTAGTTATCCGTGAGGCAAATATTTTATGATTAATTAACATGGTTTCATTGCCAATGCTTATTATTCGGTGACCAGACTACTAATATTATTTTAATACTATAATTGTTTGATAAGAAGAAAAAATTACATATTATGGCATTATCCAATGACGAGGGGGGCTACGGAGAAGGCCTGGATGGAAAGAAGATTAAATCTGACCAGCAATGTTTGAGGAACACTAAAATGATCAAGTTCGTCTGTTTGATGAGGACATCGGTCTACATTGGCAAAGCATAACGCCACTTTATGCATTATTCGCCTCTTTCAAACACAAGAGTGCAGACAGGAATCAAAACGCTAAACGTTTCTGCATGTTCAAACATTTACCTCAAACTCCTCAAAACATCGCGCTCGTTGCCTTTTATTTTGTTTTCCTGGTTGAATATGAAATACACGCACACGATGCCCCCCCCCCCCCCCACCCCACCCCACAACAAACCGTTTCTCCCCAACACACACACTGAACACTGACTATCTGTCCCTCACACGATTTATTTGTGTGTATTGGTGTGTTGTAACGAAATCATATTTATCGGATGAAAGGGAAGTCCATCTATACAATCATGTATATGTATAATATTCTACAGTATAAAATTGACGTGTTCAAAGCCGGCGAATTTCTCCGTCACCCCCACCCCCCAGAAGAAAAAAATAAATTAAAAATTCAAAAATAATAAAAACAAACACACACAAAAGAAACAGCATAAAATAAGCGCTTCGCAACCTTTCCAATCATCTTTACAGTTTTGACTGAAAGGCTAAGTATTCTCTGCGGTACTGTTAAATTTGGTTTCGTTGCTTAACTCCCAACGTTAGCTTAATCATTGTATGACATATTGTGGAGGGGCGCCAAGACTGACGTTTGACAATTTTACGTGCTGCCACACACGAGACAGGGCGGGAAGACCTGGACTCCTGTCTCAGCCGGGCACATTATACTGACAGCGACCCATTTGCATGAGCGCATAATTGCTCTCAAGAAAAAAGGGTTCAAATAGAGTAATAACCTAAATGACCCGATTCATTAGCTATGGATTATTGTGTTGATTATAACTTACCCGTAGTTTTATTATCGTCTTCCTAGATTGACTTTACCTTGAACCCAGCCACAATAGTACTTCCGATGATAGCCAATAAGCCTAATTTTACTGTTAGCGCTAGCGCGAGTACCCGGTAATTAAATCTTAGAATTGTGTATACACACTAATTGGCCAAGGCGAAATAGCGTAAAATTTTAATGAAGAGCGTCGGAGCTGCCAATCGAGAGGTTCCCGGTTCGATTCCCATAGTTGGATCTCGTCCTCTAACTGGTTGGATCATTGACAGTATATATATGACCGGCAGAGACAAAACTGATTCTGTGCACCAGCACATAAAATTGTCAGACGCTAGTCTTGGGGATCATCTGCGTAAAGGATTATCTTTAGGATCATGGGAGACGATAACCTAGAAGAAGGATTCTCTCAATTTTGCGCATTCGTCGGATTTTCTAAACGTATCATATAAACTGTAAGTTAAGTCCGGATTAATATTATCAAGTTTACAGCAGTGACCAGAGACACCTTTACTAGAGAGCCAAACGGTTATAAGCTTTGTCCTAGATATTCAATACCCCAGCTCTCATGGCTGTTAAACAAACAGTTTGGCTTTTAAAACTATAAAAAATATTCCAAAAATATTGATCGTGTAGCCTCGTTTTAAAGTTTTCCACTGCTGTGTTCTATAAAAAGGTAGGATTAGACGCGCCCCCAGCGTTTAATACTCCACATTTTGCAAGGTGTGAATCGATTTCTGTACACATTAAACACGTTTGAAGCTGTGCCCAGAGGCAACAGTGCACAGATTTCAATATTTAATTAACAAAGCAGAAAAAAACCCAGAAAAAACATTACAACGAAAAGCGATGTTGTGGAACTCATTTAGTGTATTCATAGGATAGCTATGCAAATAATACGCTAATGGCGTGTAAAATTGCATTGCCATGTTAATTTTTTTCCACTTATGGAATCGTGCCAGCTATTTATGCCAACATATCAATGCACACAAAAAAGACTAGATGAAAAAAGTCATTAAATATCTCAGCGTTTTTTCGGTACACTTAGCACATTCAAGCGAATCTTTTTTTTAACAAATCACCGGAGTCAAGTAATGTTTAAATCTATAGAAAACCGACACGCCGGCACAACAAGCAACCCTAGCAGAAACACAGACTAAGCAACATGCATGTGACTGCGTGAGTAAAATTAATACAAGGAAAAACGTGTATACATGTAGTTGAGTTGGTTTAACGTCCAACGTCAGCACTATGTAGGCTATATTGTGAACGGATCCCAAGACAGGCGTCTGGCAATTGTATGTGCTGCCATTCACGAAACAGGGCGGGGCTTCTATGACTCCCGTCTCAGCCGTTCACATTGAACTGATACCGATCCAACCAGAAGGGGGCGAAATCGCCAGGGCTCGAACCACGCACCTCCTTCGTAGAAAGTCGGTGTTCTGCCTAGGGCTACCACGTCCCCCATGAGAGAGAGAGCGCGCGAAAGAAAGAGAGGGGGGAGAGAGAGTGAGGGAGACTAGGAGAGAGAGAGAGAGAGCGAAAGAGAGAGAGAGAGAGAGAGAGAGAGAGAGAGAGAGAGAGAGAGAGAGAGAGAGAGAGAGAGAGAAAGAGAGAGAGAGAGAGAGAGAGAGAGAGAGAGAGAGAGAGAGAGAGAGAGAGAGAGAGAGAGAGAGAGATTTGAAAAAACTCTTTGAGTGGTTGTGCTGAAATTCAAACCTCAAAACAACAGTACAGTGTGCTGCCTTTAGAGAGTGGGGTGTTCCAGTCTGATTCTGGCCTTCAATTAGAGCACTGCACAATTAATCGTTGCTCATCCGTAACCTCATCGTCTATAAAGTCTTAAAGAAGCATAGCACCATATCTTTTCTTTTTTTATTATACAGCCTTCTCTAGAGAATATAAGTTGATTTTGTAAAATAATTATGTTTCAAGGAAACAAGTGTTGTTCTGCGCCCTAGCCTTACAGAGACACACTCTCTCTCTCTCTCTCTCTCTCTCTCTCTCTCTCTCTCTCTCTCTCTCTCTCTCTCTATTTCTCTGTTCGAATAGAGTGGTGAGCTCATAGTTAAAGATGTTTAACTGGGTTTCCGATAATATCTTGGTACGGCGACAGATGCCCAGAAAACCCTCTGACAAAATCCAAATGCTTAATGTGCTAAGGAGATATAGCGATTATAAAGCAAGACTTCCTACTCAGCCTGTCTCAAAATTCTGATATGGGCCCAACCGTTAGGAAACAAAAGCAGCCAGGTCCGAAATCGAACCCGCAGCGACCTTCTTACAACTATCACCTTACTAAGAATCAGCCGACTGATTGATTCGGGACCAGGATGGTGTGATCAAGTTCTAGGTATCCTACTTTGAAGTACCGTCGCCGTATCGGATCTTTCTTGGGAATCTAGAGAACAATAAGCTAGGACTTAAGGAGAGGGAGAGAGAGAGAGAGAGAGAGAGAGAGAGAGAGAGAGAGATTGATTGATTGATTGATTGATTGATGTTTACTGGTTCGTTGTTGTTCTCACCCTGTCCAAGAAAAAGATAAGAAAAAGATAACAAATGGTAACATCACGTTCGATTTAGCTCTCTCAGTCCAATTTATGAAGCATAGAGAGAGAGAGAGAGAGAGAGAGAGAGAGAGAGAGAGAGAGAGAGAGAGAGAGAGAGAGAGAGAGATTCACATTCTCCGATCACAAAAGACTGTATGAAGACATTGAGTTTGAGCAGTGTATCGTAGACTTGGAGTTGGACTAAGGCCTGGGCTCTCAAGATGCCAATCAAGTTCTGTTTATGTCGCCGGCGATCATTCACTGAATAAGCGCTCGAAGCGAACCTGTCTCATGTACAGTGCAAGTCATGGAACATGTTCGGGCCTTTCCATTTTAAGTCTTTGTTATGACTCTTTTACAGTTTTACTACATCCTTACTCCAGGTCAGTCACACCGCTATCAAGGCCACCCGGCGATAAGCAAGTCAGAAGAGAGGCGACTTACAACTGATACAATAACACCGTCGCATTTGGTAATCATAATGTCGAGGTCAGAAATCGATTCATGGCGTGGTTTTAGTCTACCTGGAACGTGATCAGTCTGTTCTCCTACTTGTCTCAATCACTGGAAAGAAAATGGTGACTGGTAAGTTGGTTGGCTGCGAGGGACGGTGTCTCACAGAATCGCCGTTTCCAATACTCTACCTTTTTTTTTTTAATGATAGAGCCTCATAATAAACATGACATCACAAATAAAAAATTAAAAAATTAAGTGATAGGATTCCGAAAGCTTTGTTTTAGGGGCAAATGCAGCAAATAGTCCTATTTTTGACTATCCCATATTTCTAAATGAAGATTTAGTATCGTTGATTTATCGATGATGTACTTTTACATGAGATTCGTAGATCAATGACAAAATTATGAAAACAATATTATGGATCGATAACAGCTAAGTATAAAGTTTGCAAATTCGGATATAACACAAGAAAGGTTTGATTTCTAAAAGCTCATCTCCGTCTCCACCCTGCCAGCAGGATATTATAAGCATTTAGGATGAAATAAATGGACGTTTTAAAACTTTTTTTTTCGTATTTGCTTTTCGATATCAAAAGGAAGGGCAGACATCGATATCAAAGAAAAACAAACACCCATGCCAACATTCCTTGTACTGGGCAGAATTAAAATCGAGAGAGGCGTTAAAATCGATAAGCTCAGAATATTCTCTGTTTGCAAGAAAATATTCAGACTAAGGACTAGGTCTAACTTCGAGTCAACAGAGAGATGTCAAAATGAAGAGCCCGACTCTGTCAGAATCGTCGCCCTTTCAACAACACAATAAACAGAAGAAACAAAGAGTAAATAAGAATTAAAAAATTACAGCGTCGTTGCAAAGCTGCTAAGAGAACCCACATCCAAAGTCACCCATATCGTCGTTTTGGATAACGTCGCTACAAGGTGAGATAAAAAACTATAACCACAAAGCAATTCGAGTTAAAAGCGCCAAATTAAAGCTTTCAAATGTACAGGTAGGTTTGTCAAGATTTAAAATGATTTTTAAATATGATTTTTTGAAATTGTACAAAATATTTTTCATGTTCTTTACGTTACGACAAGATAAGCCTGTTATGCACCACAACATGGCGCGAATGCACATCGACATTGTATGTTATGAAATTGGACAACAGCCTATACTATAACTCTTAAACTGGTTGACTCTGCAATGTGCATTATGAGCATAAGAGCTCCATCGATCTAGCATTATGGTTTGGGAGAGAGGAAAGTCAAAAGCAGATCCACACAGGTCGCAAACTGAATTATTTTGCGCCCATTCAAATGCAGTATGCACAGTGCAGCTGATTTTTATTTCGGGCAACGTTTATGTGCATGTGTGTTGCGAAAGGGGAGAGGGCAAAGCGAACTGGCTTGTAAAAGAGAGAGAGAGAGAGAGAGAGAGAGAGAGAGAGAGAGAGAGAGAGAGAGAGAGAGAGAGAGCGGGAAAAAAGTAAGGAAGATAGAGACGAGGGTGAAAAAATGGGGATTTTTCATGTGTGTGACATTGTGTGTGTGTGTGTGTGGGGGGGGGGGGGTTTTATAATAAAAATGCAGAGCTCTAAGGCAAGAGGACTGTGGGACTGGTTTTGAGACTTGTAAGGACAGATCTACACATATAACAGTCCAGTAAGTAGAGCAGTCACGTGCGGGTGAATAAACCGTGCTGTAGAGAAACGGGTGGAAAATTGTTTGGCGGAGACATGAATGTTGTTATTGCTACAAAAAAGTAATCAATGTACGCAGCAATGCGGGTTCAATTGTTTAAGTGGTAGAGCGCTAGGCTTCCATCCGGGAGCTCAATTGTTCGATCGTATTAAATACATTTTAAAATAGCCAGACATTAGTCTTGGGAAGCTTCCACGATATAACGTAATTCAATTGTGTTTATTGGTATACTATGATAGTAAACCAACAAACACTGTATTATGGCAATATGCCCAAACATAAATCCATCCACTGCCTTGCAGCACCCTCTCTCTCTCTCTCTCTCTCTCTCTCTCTCTCTCTCTCTTTCATTTTTTTTCTCTCCCTCATCAGTCACCATGCTAAAAGAAATGGTAATGTGGCCCGCCGACATGATAGTGCACCAAAAGCAAAGGTCAACTCAGGTAAGCTTTAACATGAAACGAAGGGGGCGAACCTGCTTAAGTGGTATAGCGTTCGTCTCCGGGTCGGGAGGTCCGCGATTCGAAACCCACGATTGGTCAAAAATTCATTTATCGGATTTCAGCCCCTACGGGTTGACCCTGCATTTTGATCGTTTGAGACAGGAGTCTAGATCCTCCCTCAATGTGCAGTGTGTAACAGCACATAAAACTGTCAGACGTCAGTCTTGGGGCTCGTCCGCGATGTAGCCTATATAGAACTGGCGCTGGGCATTAAGCAACAAACAAACCAAACGATTCTCTCCCACCAGTAACCACGCTAAAGGAAATGATAACGTGGCCTGCCGACATGTCATTGAATTCAAGTGCACCAAGCAAAGTTCAACTCAGGTAAGCCCCGCCATGAAACAAAAGCTTTTGAACCTTGACCACCTTAACCTGGGGTCGTAAGTACAACTACAACGTCGCGGTTGCTTACAGTTCGTCGTAATACCAATAGTCAATTGTTAGTCATAAGCTTACGACACCATTTGTACCTCTGATCGGTGTCGAGCGTCTCCTAGACCCAGGTCTGATCGAGGTGATATAGGTCGCCCTATGGGACGATACTATTACTCGTACCAGTGATTTATATTCAAGGTCCGGGGAAACGGATCATATTACTATAATTATTCATAGTTCTAACTGAAATGTCAAGAATCAAGCCTTGAGCAGAATCATCAATCTTGTCGGGACACGGCTAAACAAATGATTATGGAATGTTCTGGGACACAGTAGGAATAAGTTTAAACATTATCATATAAAAATTAGTTTTATTATTACATGTATACAAAAACGAATGTAGTAGTATGGAGAAAAATAATAATGCGTCGTGATAGAACAAATCAAAGTTTTAAAAAATGTACGTCACTCTTGAAAAATCCAAAAAGACATATCGTGTGATTTAAACGACAATATAAAGAAAAAGACATGAAGAGAGTGAGAAAAATAAATGGCGCCCTTAATCAAATTTAAAAAAGGAAGAAAGCTTGAGAAGAGGGGAAAGTAGGAGTAGGCACAGAGAGAGGAGAGAGAGAGAAAGAGAGAGAGAGAGAGAGAGAGAGAGAGAGGTTGGGGGGAGGCGTATATATGGGTTATTTGGAATAATTAAGGCAGTTGCTTCCTTCTTTAAGCGTTAGAAAAGACTCAGTCTGAACATTTTAATCGCCTTAATTTCTATAAAGAAATAGACTAAGTACGCGTCATGCTAGCTCCGGGTATCAAAAGCACTGTGGGCTCTTTTTGTAAAACGCCTCAATAAATCTATAATCTCTAGTAATAACCGCTTATTTGTGGCAAGATTAAAAAAAAAAAAAGAGTTCAAATACAATCATCAATTTGAAAGCAAAAACAGCACAGGTTGGGGGTGGAATCGAGGAGACCCGGATTATGTCGGCTCAGACCCGTTCTTAACCTGAACAGGTCGATTCATCCAAGACAGCCTAGGGTGCACCCCATCGCCTGTCTGCACACATGTATTCAAATGGGTACACGCCCACATCACCTCAAGTTTCAACTATGTGGTCCATGTAATGCTGTTTTGTTCACAAGTTTGTCTTCTTCAGTATCTTTATAAGTAGCGTGCATGCAACACCTTTGGCGAGAAATAATGGTTGGTCGGATTCTTTATAAATAGCTTATAATTTGCATGCACCCTTCATGAAATTCCGTTCTAACCCGTGCGTTAGTATTAATGTTCCCTAGGTTTTTAAGAGAATCGTTTAGGGAGGCGACGGCTTTCCATCAACGAATTGATGGTGTTGGTTGGATAGAATCCCTGACTTCTCGCCAAAGAGTTAGTGTAATTAAAAAAAGAAAAATAAAGTAAAAAGTTTCTACAAGATTTGACGACTCCAAAAACGGCTTAAAAGCGGAAATATCCGGCCCTTTTTTGTAGTCTCGCTCCACCTTTCAATTCATAATCACTTCAGCATTTCGCGTTCGTCTCCCTCCCACACGTCAAGCTCTATTTAGTAGGGTGTGTTTTTTTCTTCTTGTTTTTAGTGCCAGGTTTAAAAGAGAGAATAACTAAAATTCCCACATGTAATGAACAGCAACGAAACAGATAAAATTCATTGCTCATGTAGCCGGAACGAATGGGAAATTGTGCTGATGCACCTATTTAACTCATTTCGAGGTACACGCACCTTGAAACAGTATTAACTTAATTAAGTGTGTACTATACAGTACACATAGCCTTTCCGAAATCGCATTTTGTAAACATCTGCATTCCAAAGTTGCTTTACACAACGAGGCGTGGCTACGTGGAGGATCATATAATGTAAAATTTAGGCTGAACTATGGGAATAAATTACGTCTCTGCTGGGTGTCACTTTTTTTCCAAAATGGTATATATAAAGCGTGTTATCTTCGTACTTTGGTTAAAATATGCAGGACACAGGACCACCGACATCCCACTATGTCCTCCTACCAAGGCTTCCAAAAACAGTGTCGGTGGTTGGTAGCCCAGCTTTCTACTCAAAGTGGTGTACTTTTAGGTGTTGGGGCGGTTAAAGTATGTACATATACACACATTCCGAGGTAACGTACAACTACAGAATATGTTGGATGCCTTACAATGCATAGAACACTTTAGGAAATGCAGGGCTTCTGAGGTTTTTTCTTATTTTTTTTTCTTCGTAACAAAACAACTTTGTTGTCAATCTTAGCATAGTGCCTTATGCAATGCTCTTGCATTATCTAAGCAGCAAGACTTTGAACGTGACAAGAGCACAATACGTGTACACACTTGCAGTGCTCCAATGGCGAGTTTGTTGATAAATAATGAGAATGAAATTGCAGAATCCCATTCACTCATAAACGATTCAAAATAAAATTATGATATAACATGTACATATATGTCCATTATGTAATCTGCGTCTATTGTATTTATAACACTTTCCATCCACCGCAATGGGTATTTTACCTCAGATAAAAGCCAATACAAAGTTGTGTTTGTTCCAGGGGGCGTTAATTAGTGACAATTTATTGAGCGAAGTCGAAATTTACTTCTGAGAAAGCAATCTGGGTGTAACAAAAAAGACAGTCGTCAGCATAATTTATTGTGGTAAAGTGACACAAACTGACATGTCCAATTCACTTCTCTGCAGACCTGGCAATCACCGAACAACACACTGTGCAACAATTATTTTAACAAGACAAAAGGTCAGAGAAAAGCAATAAAATGCTGGGGTCATTCCTAATTCACCATGCACTGGTCCAGTCCTTGTCTCGCGTGGTGAGGGTTCTTATCATGTTTGCATGAATTACAGAAGTAGACAGGTTTAGACTAGTTTTTGTGTATTTTATAAACAACAGATTGTTATGATGTATGTATGGATCCCATTTGAATAAACATTACGCATTTGCCAACAGCAACAAAAATATAGGTTCGATTTTACGACACACTGAGTCACCACTACTCAGAATACTAAGTGTGTGCAGACTAGTCGTTACGGACAATAGTTTTTATTACCGGTAGTTACAGTAGGACTGTAAATTTGCTATGCACTTTTGCAGGAAGCTCCGAGCAACGTTGTAAATACCTGCTACATTTTACATAATTTACTCGCCTACAAAGCATACTATTTGAGTCATTCAAAATATACACACACACAAAAGCAACATGTAAATCGCACCTTGAATTTACTCTAACAGGCATTGATACAGCATTAAGTTGCCGTTAGTGCTTAGAACATTATGATTTCAAGTCTTTAAATATCAATATTTTCTTTTCCGTCGCAAGCGAGTCTTCAATTCCCCCCTCTCACTCACACACATCAATTAGATGGATAAATACTTTGCTCTTCTGTACATGCAATAATTTTGATGAAACAGAACTACAGTATTTGCAAAGAACACAGTTAGGCTATTTTAAATTTGATATTCTATCCGAATGTTGGTCAAAGTCTTAGAATTATTATGCAAGATTTTCTTTCATATTGTTTCTTTTGATTTAATAAATCGTAAAAAAAAAATATGGTAGGTTGATAATACTATTGAATTTGAAATTAAAAATAAACCCACAATTTTAACTCTCATTGTCAAGACAAAGTAGCTTCTGGTTAAGACTTCGTCAAAAAAAACTCTCGACTGATCAATTCTAGATTTCCACTATATAGGAGCCACACGAAAACGAAAACAATGTCTTTTCATCGATCAAAATCATGAGCAATAATATATATGAATTCCGTGCGTACCACTCACTACCAGGCTCGAGATGTTACAAAGTCGATTAGCGTGGACTAAGTGCAAGGGTGTCGGATTACAAGGAAGTTCGGTGGAATGTATTTGGGTCATTCTCTACGATTCACCCCAAATATGTGACAGTAGGGTGATTTGTCAAAACTGTGCTGTCTATCTTGTGAATACTAAACTTAAACATTGGTGCTGGAATGTATTGGACAAATCCTATGAAACGGTTTTGGAGATGTATACGTATTTTGCAACAAAGGAAAAAAAAATGTTGATTTGTCGGTGACGACACCTCGGGGACAAACCCTCAATACGAATGACAATAGATATTAATAATCTATATTAATTGGATACCACAGCAGCTTGCGTGAGATCGATTCCTTGGACGGCAGCCTAGTTGTGAAATCGGGTCTAGTCCGCACCTTCTAGATCCCATTCTTTTTTCCTGAAGCGAAGCTCTCTTCCGCGTTCTAACAGCTCGTTTTTTTTCCTATATATTGGAGTACGGTATCAAATATAACGTTCAATCCCGAGACTAATATACACTACATGTATCCTACCACACAGAGCGGGAATACAAGAAAGATTGTCAAATTTTAGTTATACATAGGTAAAAATCCGACAAAGTAGAAGCACCCGTTCGTAGGATCGACCCAGAGATCTCCCAAAAAGATGCGCGACGCTCTACCACTAACCACAGCGACTCTAAAAACCAGCTCGCCCCTTTTTAAAAAGTTACATCTAACATCCAGTCCGACGATCCCACTCTCCACCTGTCAGTGTCCCTCAAGTATCGTTGAGGGGGAGGGGTTGGCACGGAGACCTGGCCGCAGTGACATAACCACTTGAGGCCTTGCGGTAACGAGTCCCATATCAAAATGAAGACGATTCGTAAGGGAATCTGCTCCAGCGACCAACCATAGCTCTATTACTAGACTTACGGAGCCAATAAGCCCTACACTTACGAAGCCAATGAGATATCAATACACCAGGCCTAAGGGGCGTGTTTATGTCATCCATTTTCGCCATAAAGATGGCAAAGCTTGTACTAAAGCAGGTCGATAAGAAGCCAAAAGATCAGTTCATGACTGGACTGGCCAAACTGGGCAATTAGTTGGCGGAAAAAAGTGCCCTGGGGCCAGGCACATCAGATCGGGAAAATTAGAGTGGGTGGTCCTTTCAATGGCCCACGCTAGCTATCCGGGAAATGCAGTTTGGAAAAACACAAGAGAGAGAGAGAGAGAGAGAGAGAGAGAGAGAGAGAGAGAGAGAGAGAGAGAGAGAAAGAGGGGGAGGGTCAAAAGAGTATGATGCCAGGCAGATAGTAATTAAGTATTTCAGAGGAATGTTTACTGAATTATAATTATTCAATGGCAATGTACCGAATGACGCAGTGGTCAACAATTCGCCAAACCCCTGACTAGACTGATAAACATGCATAAAAAAAAATTGAGCGCTTTTCCTATTTGTGATTCTAATGCAAATGCCACCTGAGCAAACGAGTGAAACGTGCTTTTTACCGTTTGGCTTTTAATATTTGAAAAACAAAATTGGATAGAGAAAACAATGCCATGAAGCAGAGGAAGCAGTCGAGCCAGGGTATGGCACTTGACAATAAATTTATTCAAAACTATGCGATTGCATCAAGACGAATGGCATATTTGATGTTTCAATGAAATATTTTATATCGAATTAATGCGATTGGGATGGGGTAAAATGGGAGAGAGAGAGAGAGAGAGAGAGAGAGAGAGAGAGAGAGAGAGAGAGAGAGAGAAATTGAAGTTTGAAAAAAGGATAAAACTAGAAGGGAACACATTTCTCCAGGTTTGATAGTTTCGCAACTTCCTTCATTAAAAGAAATAGGATTTAAGGCTTCTTTCTCAATATCTTGAGACCGAACTATCAAGGTAGTCTGATCAGGAATCGAACCAGCGACCTCTCGAATAGAATCCGCACGCTCTCTACAGCTGAGCCGTCTTGTTTCACACCCCACTGTGTTATACAAAGCTGAGACTATTGACAAAGGCATAATATAAATACAGCAAATACTGTGGAGAGCAGGGTAAGAAACAAAAAACCCTGGGACATTTATAACAAAATTAAGGTTTCCGTGACACGAGTCCATAAAAAGGCTTTTTCATAAAAAGGTGTCCCGATTACTATTCCTTTACACACAATAATCAATTACAGACGGTTAGCGTGGGGTTGAATGTAACTGAGGAAAAATAAACCGACACGGAACGCTTTTTGTTTGTTCTGGAGTTCATTTGCGGTTACTTATAGCTCGTGATAAAGGGACGTTTTTCAACTCAGACTTTAAAGATAATAAAATTGTATTACACTTTTAAGATGTATGCTTTATTACAACAGGGACAATGATAATTTATTGGTGTTTCATCGATTTACATATGGTAAAAAACGCACATCTAGTCTCTAATAGGGTTTACAAGGGCTAAGTCTTCTGTTGAGTTATAGAGCCTGTTGAATCTACATGTATTTCAAGGGTAGATAGAATGTCAAGAAAAGCTGCAAAATCGCAGTGCAGTTCCACAGAACGTAACAACGACAGTGCAGTCAATCTCTCCTGATAACACGGCTGTATTAAAAGTTAAGCCCATAAGCAGTATAATGTGACTATAAACCACAGCTATCTCAACATGACAATCTGCAGATTATTTCACATTATCATGATAATGCGATCGGGCGTAGAAGGGAATAAGAAGAGGGGGATATAGGGAGAGAGAGAGAGAGAGAGAGAGAGAGAGAGAGAGAGAGTTAAGTCTCCTGTTGAGTTATAGAACCTGTTTAATCTAAATACGGGTAGATAATGTATGCATCAAGCAACTTTTATACTGTGGAGGATACATGGACTATTAAATCGCAGTGGAGTGCCACAGAAAATAACAATGTCAGTGCAGTCAATCTTTCATGATGACATGACTGTATTAAAAGTTTAGCCTGTATTGCCATTCCAATCCACAGCCACCCCTACAGAAGCCATTTTCAACCCAACGCGATATATATATATATCCATTCAATGAGTTTGCGAACACCAAGACATTGAGTAAACCCAAGGAAGCCATTCTTCTAAATAAATAATGGAACTGTCCCATTCACACGCAATATGGCTCAGCTTGTCGATAATACCCGGGGTAGGCACACATCTTAAGTGCGATAGAAGTGTTATAATTGTGAGGGGTGAGGAATGGGGCGGTAATAAAGAGGATAAAATTTAATGCAAAAGGAGACAGCTGATGACAAAGACATAGTGCCTGTGTATGTGTGTGAGATAGGTGTTGTACACCGATAATATTGTGAGTGAGAAAGAGAGAGGCAGACAGGTAGATAGATGGTGAAAGAGAGAGAGATAGAGAGAGAGAGAGAGATAGAGAGAGGTATATATTCAGGTTTCGGTTTTTTAAAGGTCACCAACAATTAATTACAGTAATACTACGGCACCTAACTCTAGTAGTTACAGGTCAGTGCACTGAGTGTTTGAGGTCATTCACTTTAATCGAATTCATTTTGCCTTTTTAATAGAAATTTAATACGCTGTTACTTTTCAGTCCAGGTGCTAAACCAGCCTAGTATATAATTACTTCTTAGTCTCACCGAATCAGTTACCCCGCTTCAAAATACATGTAACATGAAAATTCTGAACCGGTTCTACTTCTAGTACTTGTAAATGATAAACAAAATAATATATAATTATGTATATATGAGAAATAGAGAGAGAGAGAGAGAGAGAGAGAGAGAGAGAGAGAGAGATTTTATAAAACATATAGATACAGAAGCAATTCAGGTCCTAGAATGTACTGATTTATAATATAAATTGTTTTGAAACGAGAGAGGTGTGAGTTTGAAGCACGTGCCGATGATTATACTGGTACACGTACTACAGTTTCACGCCTTCTGGTGATAAACACTGGAGATGCATGTAATACATTCGCGAATGAACTCAAGAAGTAATACATACGCCCACACAAGAGATGGTGCGAGAAAACCTGGACTTCTTGTCTTAAATTGTACATTAGAATACTGACACCGAACAATCGGTAGAGGACGGAATCGCGCAAACACGCAAATAGAGTTTCGAACCGGGTACCTCCCGCTTGAAAGATTAGCAGTCTACCGTTTTAGCCAGTTTGTCCCCCACAGACTAGGGAGAGACAGACACAGACATATATATATATATATATATGGTTGGGGCGAGAACCAGCCTTACAACCTTACTAGTGCATTTTGGCCAAGAGAAAACACGTTTGCCAGTTCTGCATCAAGTCTTTGACGTATACACAACAGGTTCATACATAGATATATAAATAGGGGGAAATCCGATAAATTAGAAGCACCCGTGTTATTTGTGCATCCATGGGTTCATACAATAGTTGGAATGATAATTTGATATTGAATCTTTTTAGGAGTGTCAGAAACGAATCAAGTAGCAATTAGCACTGGGATCAGTATTTGCAATAACACACCGACACACGAGGGTTAGTTTAAAATTGCTTTTCCGAAAACTGAGAGGATTGTGCATTTTCGTTGTTGTAGCACAGCACGAAATTTGTATACCCCCCTCACCCCTTTAAGCTCATTTCGTTTTCTTTTCATGAAGATTCCAGTGCAGAGAAACACAAACTATCGTTATACTTTCATAATATAGAATTCGATATATATTGTTTGGCTAGATCTAGATCTAGTCAGTAAAATAGTTCTTGAGACAAATTGATTTATAAAATGTATTATGGAAAGCAAAACATAGCATTCCCCAAGTCAATTTATAAGAATTATTGTTCAAAACGAAATTGGTAACATTTTAAATGAATAGGCTACTCAATCTAGGCCTATACCTCTATTTTAAAGAATGTAAATCAAGACCTCGGCCCTCTGTATATATACAATAGATTTAATGGAAAATGGATCTACTTCTAGAGTAGATCCATAGATCTAAATCTAGATCCAAATCAAGTACCGGCCGGTGTGGCGACAGTAGATCTACGAAATCCACTGCCTAATGTGGCACTCTAGATTAGTTGTGTACACTTAATAATCATTAAATTGATATTTTCATAAATTTGCTAATTGAAACCACCATAACCATTGATAAATTATTTGAACCATACACTAAATCTATATATCTATACGTAACTCGAATGGGCTAACCGGTACTTGTAACAAAATCATGTTTCCACGCCTTGTTTAGTGTGTGTTTACCTTGAATGTTAGCTGCATCGATTCCGTATCGTCAAGAAACCGAATGCTGGCTGTATACTCCGTTTGGGCATCGCTTTTACTCCGTTTGCGAAAAACAGACATTTTGTTTTATTAATTCCAGGGAAAGAGCACAAAATATCAACACAAGATCCAACCGTAACAGGCGGCTCTGTTGGGGAAGAGCACACAAAAAATATGACACGGTTGATGAAAATCCAATCTAGTCCGTGGCCTTCACCATCAGCAGCCGCCTATCGACCATTAGCGAGCCTAGAGAGAGAGAGAGAGAGAGAGCACAACACAGACGCCTCGACTTGGCCTCAAAAGATTGCTATCATGGTTCTCAGTGAATCAGTCAGCATCCACCCGAAAAAGCGAGGGGAAGAGAGCGAGAGAGAGCTAAGAGTGAAGACTAAGCCGGGCCTAGCAGTGAACACGCTTGGCTAAAGGCAGGCTAAAGTAACTCGATTTTACGACTGGGCGTAAAATCGACTGCGAGGACTCAGACGAACGTTGTAGGGGAAAAGCACAGAGTTATGGGGAAAAGTTAACTGCTGGCGAACTGCGAAACGAAGACTTCGTCGGTGTTTGAAAGTTGCCGAGATGTCGCTCCTTGGTCACGTGACAAACACCGCTACCAACCAAATGACGAGCCCACTCACTCTGAACGTGATCCGCTCGTGAACCTTTGAAGTTACAATCTTGAGGTAGATTGGTCACGTAAGAGCGTAAATGTTTGTACGAACTACTACATGTATGTACTAGATGTAGTGGTTAGAATAGTGTACATTGCATTTTACTGTCTCAGTTCAACTTAACCTGCGTTTTCCTCCCCTAAAATAAAAACAACCAGCAACAAACAATGGAACAATTATTCTACTAAAGCATAATTATTACTGAATACATTTTGAGATAAAAAAAAAAAACAACAACCCACCAACAACACACCATGCACTTGTAAATCTAACGACGATAAAGAATAATCTCAACTGCATGACTTTGGTTTAAAAAAACAACAAAGAAAGTTGATTAAACTAGAAAGACGATTCCTATTCATTATCTTCCAGAATTGATTTTGTAGTAGGCTTACATGTAAATGGTGATTTTTTTAAGTTTTGAAGTCTCTAATTTTCGGTTGATCCTTTGTTTTAATTTGACTTGTTTTAACTTTGAGCAAAGGGTAGCTAATCTTTGGTCGTAGAAAGCGAATTTCTATCCTAATTTCCCCTTGGTTTCAAGAACGCTTGCAGAAAGTGTACGAAAATCGATTCATATGTTTTTCTCTCATCACATCATTTGTAAAAATAAGGGTAGGTAATCAAGAATATTTTGTTTCCAAGAAGAGAGTTCCTTATTACATTTCTTTGTTGTTGGTTTTTTTTTTCTTCCCATTTTCACAGGTAAGCATTACCATAGTTATCGCATAACTTCTGTTGAAAAATTACAAATTATGATTCACACCAACTTCTTTTCCTTTTTCCTTATACCCTACCATTTTCATGTTCTTTTTACAATGGATAAATATCATTGTTTTAGATAGGCCCAAACAAACTAAAACTAATTGTACAAACAACGCGCGTACACACAAAACAACGGGAAAATGGAATGGGAGAACTTCATATTTGATAAACATTGAATGAAGACCTTAACTTACGGATGGAAATAAAGGTTAAAGGAGATAATAAAAATTATATTAAATAATGAATAAGTGAATCGTAGGAGCGACGTTCTTACGGATGACCGCAAGTTTCTTGTGAAATTTTTGTAGCAAAAGAGTTTAACATCAGGGTAGGGGTGGGGTGGGGGTGAGGGTCATAACACTGAGGTAGAGCATCGTCTTCAGTTGCAGGGGATCCATGCCTGCCAATTTTTCCCGTAGTAGTTTGTTCGGTGTCAGTACAATGTGATCGACCAACTCCCGAGTATAGTGCTTTGGGTCCCGTCGCCATATAGGACTTTTCTTGAGACTCAAGAGACATTAAATTATGGGATAGCTTTGTTTTCTCCGAACAAGGATCGGTTTCCCAGTCTGGAGGTCCCTGGTCCAAACCCACAGTCTGACAAAATTCATGTCCGGATTTCGCCCCCAAGTGGTTGATTTGCTGAACTTTTGTCGTAAACCTGGATAGATTTTTCTCTACGGGAAGGAGCTGAACTGGCAAATTGTAGAGTGAAGGTCTCCTTGGTCTGAAACCAACCCAACATAATTCAAAACTTTATTAACAGTCCAATTTC
This sequence comes from Elysia chlorotica, assembly GCA_003991915.1. Classification (NCBI taxonomy): domain Eukaryota; kingdom Metazoa; phylum Mollusca; class Gastropoda; family Plakobranchidae; genus Elysia; species Elysia chlorotica. Next base: position 712,569 of record RQTK01000090.1, read on the forward strand.
GTCCCTTGCTGGTTTGGTCGGTGTCAGTATAATGATCAGCAGTCATGTTATCCGTGCATCGTCTCTGTGTAGCAGCACGTAAAATTGTCAGACCGTATTATTAGGATCAGACCACAATAGGCTATACAGTGCTGAAGTTGGGCGCTAAACAAGAAAAACCACTTTTTCTTCTTCAAACAAGAGAAAGAAGGCAAATTGTTTTGAAACTTAAAAAGTTTTTTCATGTCCAAAACTGTTGCTGTTTTTTTTAAATTTGCTTTGTTTCTAATGATTGTGAATAGTTATAAACAACAACAACAACAACAACAACAACAACAACAACAACAACAACAACAACAACAATAAAAACAACAACAGTACTAAAAATAAAATGATGATGAGATGATGATGATGATGATGATGATGATGATGATAATAATATGTAATATAATAATAATAATAATGATGATGATGATGATGATGATGATGATGATGATGATGATGATGATGATGATGATGATGATGATGATGAT
>RQTK01000090.1:713124-736338 GCA_003991915.1 Elysia chlorotica
AATAATAATAATAATAATAATAATAATAATAATAATAATAATAATAATAATAATAATAATAATAATACATCTTTAATTTCATGTGATGCTCAAAACCTCACAAAACTCTAAATTCAAAACCTAAAACATAGGGACAAAAGCTTCTTAAAAATCTTTGAAGCCTTGTTTGGACCCACAGAAAACATCATACTTCTGGGTTGGGACCCCTTCATATGACCCAAGAATAAAGGCTCAGGTTTCTATTAATAGAAATCTGTTGTGGACATAGGCTACAGAATGCACCGGACTCGTAAAAGAGCTCCAAAACAATATGCGCCCTACTCTCCAGTCATGTTCAGTTACTGTAGCCAAGTCTAGTGATTAGTCTTGGGGGATGAGGCTGGAGGAGATGCTGAGTTATCAGGATCATTTCGACCAAAGATTATTCATATAATTTATTTATACTTTTGTAATCTAAAACTTAAAGATATACATCTATCCCAGATCAAGAACAAATACGTGTAAAATCTAGACTAGATCTAGAAATTTAAATTCTAGATTCATCAAATTTGTTTAATTTATAGGCCTATTACACTAGACTTATATATTTAGAATCTAGATTCTAGACTCTATCTAGGTTAGATCTCTAGATCTAAATCGCTAAAAATATCTGCAAGAAATCACAAGCATACATGTCTAAAATAGATAAACTTATACTATAACTATAGGCACAGAAGGAGTAAAACCCTTGCTTTTAGATTCTTTGGAAGACATGGATGGTCAGGACTTAGGTCAAGGTGTGTTACATGTTTCGAAGCTCTCTGTTATTATTTTTTTAAAATGTTTTTCTTTGTTAGGCCTATAATAAACCTACTCTACTTTTCTTTCATTTAAATATTCAAGTAAGCTAAGTTTAGGCTCAATTTACAGCATTCGATGATTTGTACACTTTATTGGTACATGTTTTTGTATCTATGTCTCTAATTTTAATAGGAATCTATTTAGACTCAGTTTTGATTTAGAGCGGAAGAAAAACAGTTAATGTGGTCTTTAAAAATTAAATGATACGATATTTTAAAATCTGTGATTGGTGCTATAAAATCCTGGATAATAATAATAATAATAATATTTATAAATACAGTGTATTTATAGAGCGATATATCCTATCAACTGAGCTCATGGCGCTTCTTACACATTAAAATCTACTTTAAAAAACAATATGACATTATGCATAATTAAGCTAAGCGATCGAATAAATGTGTTAACAGTTTTTAAAATGTCGCCCCTGAGTCAGTGTCTCTCAATTGTTATGACTATTCGAAATATTCATGATTTTATGCTACGTTTACAATTTTTAAGATATATTAATTTTTACTTACTTAAATATCTTTACTTGATGATACAGAGATTATAATATTGAATGATATTGAAAACAAAGAAATGTACATGTGTTTCCCATTATTACAGCTTTAATAAGGTTCTTAAAATACATTATTTTTTTGTTTTTGTATTGTTTCCAGCATTGAAAGAATCTACCAAGAAATTAGACCAGAATGTTGCGAGTCAGATGAAAAAGACAATACTTGAATTAACAACTACAGGAAGCCCCTCACTGGATGCAAAGACTTTGAAAAAATTTAAGACATTTTGTAGGCAAGTCTATTTTATCTATGTTATTAGATAGCCCTGTAAAAATATGGCAAAACAGTTAAAAAAAACAACCCCACATTTCATGTCTTCTAAGGCATTCAGGTATTTGGTGTTTACGCAAACTGCCTTGCTTATAAAAATGCAATATTGAACCATCTTAGAATGATATGCACATCTAAGTTGACCTATTAGTGATGTACTGTGTAAACCAAATACAGTAATTTGCCCCGTACTTTGTATGAAATAAAAAAAAAAAAAAAAACTCCAATAAAACTTCAGTAGAAGCATACTTGATGTGCTTGGGTAATTTGCATTACAACCATAACACTTCATGTTTTGATAAGGATGGGTCCAACTGCACCATGCAACTGGCTTGAATGGTTGAGACACAGACGCTGATGTGCGGCTGTAGTCTGTGACAAGCTAATTAAGAGATTTAAAATATAAGTTAAAAAACTAAATGTAAAAAAACCTTTGCTACTAAACTTACAACATTTGAAAGTTCTTGGGTCATTCTCCTCTTAGTCTTATCTATAATTTTTTATTACTAATATATGTATGGCATGGTAAACATGGACATATCTGTTAATATGAATGCTTGGCTTTACAGTGAGCATTATTTTTATCTTATTTCTGTGGTGAAGACAAAATCATTATTCTTATCAGTTCAATTGAATGTGTCTACACAGGATATTGATTAAATGTTTTGCACCTTGTTCTTTCAGAAACTCAGATGACAATGTGCGACATGCTTTTTACTTAATTATGGATCAGTTGAAAAAGAATCACTCAGAGATTCGTCTCTCAGCTTCCCAAGTTGCTGATGAATTGTTCAACAGATCTCATGCCTTTCGAGAGATTATGGTGAATCATCTGAATATATTCCTCGCACTTACAACAGGTACATGCAGTCTGATATATTCAAACATTATAAATCTGGAAAATGTTTTGTGGTTTGATCTTTCTTCTTTTTTGTGTTTTTTGTGTTTTTTGTTTTGTTACATATAAGAAATGCATTGCCATTGCTATGAATTTCTTAATATTTCTTATTCAGAGTATTTCTTGACTGAAAGTTATCTGAAGAACCCCTCTCTGGATTTGATTATTTAATTAACATATCTATTCAAGGATTTATGAGTGCTCTTTTATTCTACATTAATAACTTATATCAATGCAGATATTAAAAAAATTTGTTAGACAACCAAGAGTTTGCTTGATACTTCTTTATTTTGTGTACACATGGTTTATGTAAAATCCAACTGCCCCAACTACCACTGGAATATATACCATTTTTTATGACACTATTTTATTGTTCATTATGTAAAAAAAAAATTGATTTATGCCTTTAAACCAATAATTATCAAGAAACCCAGGATTTTTATATTTTAGTAAATATTAGGTTGCCATTTGTCCGATCAACCAATTTATATGAGTCAGAAAAATGATCACTTCATTTTCCCTAGCGTTCCTATGAACAACTATATATAAAACTCTTTCAGAGACGGAAGCTAACAAACCACTACCTCCACCAAAAGCTGCTGCAGTGAAAATGAAAACAGATACACTGCAAGCTATCCAGCAGTGGCATGACAAATATGGTCTGGGTTACAGGAAACTGGTTGTAGGCTATGAATACCTGAGGGACTGTAAACATGTGAGTTGTGAATTAGAAATGTTTGACCTCACAATTTATTATGATGAAGATTGTAAACTTAAAGCTTAATGGTCTCTGATAAGTTAAAACAAAGTGAGGCTCTCACTTACATGTTTTGATCTACATGTATTGGAATCATTTTTAAGTAAAATGCAAACTCATCTCCTTCTAGTCCCCTAAATATACCAAGCACTTGCTTACATTGAACAGAAACGATTGTATGTTGATGCTCTTTTTAATAATTTATGTAACACATAAACTTTGGATACAGTTTATGATTTAAAAAAAAGACTTCTTCTTACTGATCAACTGAATTTTCGAGTAACAATGCCCTTTTTTTAATATAGATGAAAGAATCTCAAATCTGTAACAATGCTGAATATCTTGGCTTACAGTTCTACGACACATTAATTTCAAGCATTAATTCTGTGTTCTCCTCTCTTCAGATTGACTTTAATGACATCAGAGCGAGAAGCATAGCAGAAAGAAAAAGAATAGAAGAAAATGAAAAGAAGAAAAAAGAAATGATGGCCAAGAGACTTGCAAAAGTTCTGAAGGAAATTTTGGGTACATTATTTAGAATTTGTTCAAACCTTTTAACAATTGCTGTTGCATTACATTAAGCTAAGACATATGAAATTTTGAATGCAACAGAATTGAGTCATTTTAAATTTATTGTATAACTTAAGTATTTGCTTATTTTATGCATTCTTTCCTTTTTTTCCTCTCCCTAAAAGAATTGTTTTTCCTTCATCAGACTTAACAGATTAATTTATATATAGATTATAAACTTACACATTTTTTATTTTGTCTTCAGAGGAGAAAGATGAAATCAAAGTTTGTGTGAAGGAGGCAGAAAGTTGCTTGCAGCTTCTTCTTCCAACCCCTGATGATTTTCTCCAGAATCTTGTCAGTGAAGAAGTTCCAGGCAACCAATCAACTAGTGAATCGTACCAGCCCAAACCTCAGTGCCAAGAAACTGCTCAAAAAGACATTGCCTTGGCATCAGAATCATGTAACTCTTGCACTGATCCTAAAGAGTTGTGTGATCTTCCAAAGAGAATGGATGTTGATGTGAATGATGGCGGTGAAGAAGTTGAGGAAAATGAAAAAAATGCTAAAGCGGATGAAAGCGATGAAGATGAAAGTGGTGATGATGAAGATGAAGAAGGTGTAGAGGAGAGACAACTCCATGGGTTGCCTGGTCCTGATCGAAGTATAGTGATTGACCTCGGCCAGCGGGACAGTTTGGCGATCCAGGAGACGGCAGATAATGCGGATGTGATGCGCACATTGAAAGAAGCAAGCAAAGTCATCAGTGCAAATTTTTTGCCAAAAGTTACTCATTGGCTTGAAGTAGGTGCTTTTTCTAAAATTCATTTAAGTCCAGAATTGTCTTTTTTTTTTTCAAATTAATATTAAGTTATGAATTTGATATCATGCCAATATCTGAAGAAGTTAGTGTCTTTCACTATGATAAATATTTAAGAATTTGTGTTTATTGTCATCATTTTTTTTTGTTCTTCATGCAAATAAAAACAGTTTATCAAAGTATCAAATAGTTAGCAATGACCAATTTAGAATAAAGTATACTAAGGTCTCAATATATTTTTACAAAGTGAGTTTTTATGATAAAAATTTCTTGAATGTGTATGAAGCACAATAAATATTTTGATAATTTATGTAAATGAAATCAAAGTGGAGAAATCAGAAAAGTATTTTTAACTTCATGCCTTTTTACTGAAAGAAAACTTGGAATATGTTTATTATCTTATCTTCTAGGGATTCCCTTTTTTATTTTCCAGATTCTGTCCAAGAATGGTGCAAATGATGCTGACATTAAGGCAGCAATAGATCTCAAAGTTCAATTAGAATCAGCGAAGCAAAAGTGTGTGGAACTTAAATTAATATCAATGGAAAAGAGGACTTTGAAAGATGTGGACAGTGGTAAGGCGCAAGTCTTTTTTTTTTTACCTGTATCTACTTTATTTTTTCTGAATATTCTTTTTCTCATTTTATTTTAATATTCAATCTTGTTTGTAATAGGGTCTATGTAAAAACTTCTATAATTATTTTTTTTCCACCAAGTCACATAATGTCATCCTGTTTAAAAATTAAATTCTGGTATATAAGTTTTATGTCAAACGTTGTATTATATACTCCCTTTAAAATTCCATTATATTAACTGTTTAAAGCAATTTCAATAAAGCATTCATTGATTTGACTATGACGGTTTTGTCTTTTTTCCTTTAGAAATTAAATCTATGAAGTATCAGACTTTTTTTTTATGTAACAAAAAAAAAAAAAAGAACAAACAATGCCTTGCTGTTTCCCTTTTTTTTTCTTTTTTTTCCACCTGTACACAAAAGTTCTTCATGTTTGAAAGCCCTTACATTTGCTCCATTTTTTTTTATATAGATGAGGAAGATTTTGAGGATGTTCCGGAAAAAGAAGGGTATGAGCCACGAATACCTTCACATCTGCGGCAGGAATATGGTAAATTTATGACTTTTTTCTTGTATGGAACTCCGAAATGTCATATTTCTTGTTTCTAGGTTTAGTTTGTGGAAGGAGGGATGGGGAGAAGGAAATGAATGGCTTTTTAAAATTTAACTAAATATTTCACCTAGTTTAAGTTATCCCTCGTGGTTTATTTCCACTTAAGTGCTTATCTTTTTTCAATTCCAAGTTTTTAAATGTCTTTAATAAAAGCAAGCAAGGAAAAAATCTGATCTATTCTTTGTGAATTGTCAACTGCTACTAAGTTCATAGACTGGATATTATCAAAGACGTCTTACAGTTACTTAAAATATTTGTTGGATACTTTAAAGAAAGATAACTAAGCTAGAACGTTTGTTAAGTTGAAATCGATATCGGAATAAAATTTCGAATAATGACAATCAAAATGACATAAAAAAATAAATCTTTCTTGAGGGAACCCATTTTAAAAATAGTTATTCAGCATCAATGTAGTTATTTTAAATCCCTTGAACTTCATATTGACACAAAGTAATCTTCAGTGTCTTCGTCTATTCAAAATTCCTCAAATTAAATGTGATGAACTTTTTTTTTAGTGTGGTGGTCATCTCTAAAACTGCAAAGTCAGGAATTTCTCATGCATTTTATGAAAACTTGTCATCATTGTTTTATAATTTTAAGACTTATATCTCCATTGTTTGATTATATTTTTTGTGACAAGTAGATATATCTCAAGCCAATATTTTTTCAGGACTAGAGGACTCAATCACTGCAGGAAAGGCTGAACCAAAACCATCTCCACAGAAAGCTGGAGTTTCGTCACAATCATCATCATCATCATCATCCTTATCCCAAGTTGCTGGTCCCTCAAAGCCCAAGAAGACATGCCAGTGGAGTTTGAAAGAATCATTGAAGAAAGAGTATGTGGCAGATCCAACCTCACTGGCAGCAGCCATGGCTAGAGTCAAGCCAGAGAGGTAAATTTATCTTCCTATGCCTGGTTCCAAGCAAATTTCTTCTTCTGTATTATCAAGGTGTCAATTATTGAGAAAAAAAGTAACAAAAACACACAGGAGAAAATAAATTTGGCAGGTTTTTGTTTTGATAAAATAGTACCATAAATAATATAATCTTTTCCAGAAATCATTTTGTATTTCATTTGCTTGTTTGTCTAATATTTTAACCATTTATTTGTTGCTTACAAGTAAAAATTTCATCAAATGTTAATGATATGCTGATTTATACATTTTTGTGCTGTCATTTATGGTTCTAATTTATAACTCTTGTTCGTTTAATCATCACATGATCGGTGATTTAATAGGGCAACGACCATCAGGAACACTGTGAGGATTATTGACTTCTCAAAGAGTTAACTCTCAAACTTCAGTAAAATCAAAGGAGAAAAATGTAAATTTGTTCTGGAAAAATTTACTTTGCATTGGTCAAACGCAAGAACAAATTGTATACATTTTATCAGCAGCATTATAAATATTTCTTTCAAATCTAGCAATATTGAGTCTACTTTAATCACCACGATTGTTTTGTTTCTTCTAGTTTGGATGATGAGGAGATCTCGAAAGAGTCAAAACCTTCCTCAAACCGAGGGATTGGAAACTCGAAGGTGCCTTTTGTCCCTTTTGATGTTGACTTGGAGTTCTGGGACAAGCCTGATGAGATGGAAGCCCCGAGCGTTGTTAAGTGAGAAGATTATATGTTAATTTATTGCTCTTTACAATCACATGGTCTTTCTACTTTCGTGATTAAGACAATAAGATAGATTGGATGAAAAAAAACTTTTGACTTCATTCCTTTTTTTTATTGGGGGGATGGAAAAGAGATAGATACTTGGAATGGGGATGGGGTTTTGAAATTAATTTCACGTGACAAAATATACTGTTATTTTCTGTAACCTTATGAAGTTGATGTGGTCAGCCAATGGTTTCCAAACCTTGAACCACTAACATAAACTCTGATGGTTACATTTTGTTTGAGGTGGGCAGTCGTTTGATCAAATTTATGTAACAAATGTAACATTTTATTTTATGCTTAATTGGTTTGTTAACCCTCAAGTGTTTTATAAGATGAAGGAAAAATATTTTGAAATTTATAAAAAAATGTTATACTGAAGTTTTCTTTTGAAGCATTCTTTCAATTATTTTTTTTTAGGTATGACTCTCTTCATAGGTTTTGGACACCAAATGAGTTTGATTCTGAAAAACCTTCTCAGGTATGTTGGGCAAGGAAAATTAGAAAATTAATTGATAAATAAAAAAAAATAATTGGAATGTACTGACTCTAAAATTAATATTCATAATTATTTTTTTAAATCTTCAAAAGCATGGCTAGTTTAGATACAGATCTGTTATCTATGTGAGAATATTATTATTATTTTTTTTTAAATGTGTGAATTGTAAACTGAGATGATAGTTCATATATATTTATATATATATATCATCTTGATGGAACTTTGTAGTAATCGTCTTTTGATTACTTACAACCAATATCTTTATAGTTGTAAAATAAAATAAGATATTGCTTACTGTTCAAGTTTTTTTTTCAAAAACATTACTTGTTTTGATGGACATGTAGGTTCGTCTTTGTAAAGGTATTTTTTTAACTGTAAAACTAGGTGATTAATTATATACACATCTTTATAATTTTTTTCTTTCTTTTCAGCGTGCTCTTTCTGCTTTAAAAACTCGAGTTGTAACTTTTGTTGGAAAATTTGAGCCTGTCAAATGGAAGTGCAGGGCTCCGATGCCAAATGGAACACTTTGTGAAAGAATGGATAGATACAAAGTGAGGTTAAATCTTGTGGCATGAACAACATTTAACTTTTTTTTCAAGAAATAAAGAGCATTAAAAAATGATATGTTTTTGATTATTCAAATAACCTAAATATTGCTATATTTGCAGATAATTGGTACAAGTTTATTTTGCTTTTAAGAAATGTAGCAAGTTTGTCTTTACACATTCTAGATCACTTTAGAGGTGTTGTTTCATATTTTTTTTCTTTTGGGTTCATTTAAGTGCCCTTTTCACGGAAAAGTTATTGCAAGAGATGAGCAAGGAAAACCTCAAGATGATAATGCTGTCCCATCAACAAGTGAAAAAAGCAAAATAAAATTAGAGGAATTGCCTACAAGCACGGAAGACAGTGAAGGTATGATTTTGCCCTCTTATTGGCTATATAATATTGTTCTTGTACAATTTAAGAGTTTCAAAGTTTTAATTTTGAGTTATGCTCACATAAATCACATAAATCACACTTACAGTTTGTACGAAGTTGTTACCATCCACCGCAGGATTTAGCCCTCTGATTTATGCCTCAATCTCTCTCTGCTCTTGCTTATCTTTTGCCCAAGAGGTCCTATGTGTTGTACAATGCCATATTGTCATTTGGTTGGTTGTCTGCCTTTGGATCTCTTGGTTGCATACATATATAGCACAGACCAAGATGCAAGAGACTCATAATTCATTTTCCTACCTCTCTTTAATAATTTGTTGACATTATAAAGACATATAAAAATGCACTCATGTTTTCCAGTAATTCCTCCATGGAAAGACCCTGAGCTGCAGCGTGAAATTGAACATGCAACAGGCAAAGATCTGGGATCTGCCAGATCACAAAAGGACCTTGACAAGAAACTCCCTGGTAAAGGAAAAGGGAAGGGAAAAGGCAAGAAGACCTCAAAGCTTACAGACATTGATGCCAGTAAAAATACAACACGAAAGCGCATTGAAAATAGGATTTTCAACAAGTAAGCATAGCTTTTGTCCATGCTCATGATAAGTTTTAAATGAAGCTTTGAATAAAATTTATTTTCGGATAAGTAGGACTTAGATTTTAAAAATGTTTTTCTCTTCAAAGTCATTAGTATCTTAAGGGGATATTTGTCATCTTGGTGAACACAGGCAATTTTACAGTTCTTCATGCTATGATGATAGTTTAATGGATATGCCATATGTGAAGCAACCAGGCTTAATCAGGCACAAATCGCTATTTTAAGTTTTGAGCTAGAGCCCTCTAAACATTAAAAAGACTATACATTGACCTTTTTCGTTTTCAAATTAAATTGAATACCTTTGGTTCTAGAAATGATAAATGTACAATTTTTTTAACCTTTTCAGGTGCATTTGATGCTTTAAACACGCTATGAATAACTCAAAATGTCAAATTTAGGACTTGTGCCTGATTCACCCTGTTTGCCTTACATATGTCCATATATAATTTTCCTCATAGAGTTAAAAATAAAGTTCAAAAGATTAACTCATAACTTTATTTACATCAGATTTATCTCAGTTAAGATGTAATCTGAAATTTTAAATAACTGACCTCTCAATTGCCAGAAGTCACATTTCTGAAATTTTATTTTGGAGCAGGTGATTTATGAGCTTAGGATTGATTATTCATATATGTTTAGGACCAGAGCCTCAATTAATATTTTGGTGTTTCAAAAAAATATTAAAATAGTTTTTTTTTCAATATTAAATAACTATTAAATATTATTAAATCATGTTTCCTTCATCAAACTAATCATCTATACTATTATCATAAAGTGTTAGATTATGTTTTTCATCCAATGTTGATGTTCTCACTAAATCCAGAGGCTCCATGAGACGTGTGTGTGCGACTCTCGATTCTGCAGACTACAGGAGAGTGAGGGACAAGTTTGGCAGCCAGTTTCAGTACAGCCTCAAGTAGTTTCAAAACTGAGGAGAATGCATATAAAATTACTGTTTGGATTTATATCACAGTAATGTGACTAGATGAGACAGATATTCTGGAATCTCCTTTCTACTCTGAATGGCAGCACTCAAACTTTTCAGGTTGTTCTCTTGGGATCGGTCCACAAAATAGTAGAATTGCTAGTGTTGGACAGTGAAAAATCAGCAAATAAAGCAATGTAACAGTATTGAAAATTCCAGATGATTTCTGCCTCGAAAGACATGCAGTTGCTTTTCTTTCACTTTCATATCGGATAATTTAAAGTGAATGAATTTTTTCGAAGATGGATGCCGTGATGCATTAATATCTAGGTTAAATAACTGACCTGTCAATTGCCAGAAGTCACATTTCTGTTAGTCTTCTGTGTCTGGAAAACTAGATAACATTCCGTAAATGTACCTATTTGAGGGATGAGCTGCATTACTGAGATGTGAATCAAACTTACAGCGGTCCTTTTTGTATCTTCTGTTCCTTCCTACCGTCAGTTCTCACAGGGCTCTAGCAATCCATTGCAGAATGAATCCGTCCTGGTCGTACCTGCACACATCTTTGTGTTTGGCAGCTCTGCTCCACATCATGCTTGTGTGTTGAACATAGACATAAAATGTATCCATTTTCTGATATTCCTGTATATTGTACTATATCATCATTCAGTTTGTCATAGCTGTAATATTTCAACATGGTAATGTATCTGCTTTAACTAAGCAATGATAAAAGAAACGAAGAGCGCTGGTAGCTCAATTAATTTATCATTGCTCTAGATTGAGAGCTAAGGGGTCCACAGTTCAAACTAAAATGGGTCACCCCATCTCCATATAGAATTTTTCAGAAACCTAAGTGTCATTACATTAGTAAAAGGGGGGCGCGGTAGCCCTGGAATAGAACACCGGCTTCTGACGCTCAAGGTTCGTGACTCGAACCCTGGCGATGTCGCCCCCTACTGGTTAGGTCAGTGCCAGTTTAATGTGACTGCCTGAGGCAGGAGACATGTTATCTCCGCCCTGTTGCATGTGTGGCAGCACATAAAATAGTCAGACGTCATTCTTGAGGCCCATCTACAATATAGCCTATAAAGTGCTGATTTTGGACGGTAAACCAACTTAACTACTACTACTACATCAGTTAAAAAAACATATTTTTTACTTATCAGTGGTGAATTAAAAGCATGTCTAGTCTTGCCTAGCTGCAGCCCAGACATTTGTGTAACCATCAAACAATATAACATCAATTTGGCCAGTCATCCTCTAATAATTAAGTAGAAAGGAATGGTGAGTCTTAGGTTTATATGTGTCTTAGTTTTATGTCAACGATGAAAGTGTAACTTAGTCATTAATCGAGTGGTTAACATTTCTCAGAGGTCAACTGTGCTTGTTACACTGCAATAGGGCCACTTTTAATGTAATAAATTGTATATCGGTGGTTTACTACATGGAAGTGCAGTATTTATTAGAAAATCTGTCTATTTACGATATTTGGATTAAATATGGTGTCTTCTTATTTTTTGAAAGTATGGGTGTGCTAATTTAAAGGTTATTGGAGAGATACATTTCAGTTTGTATGGTTGGAGAAGATGTTTTACTTCATATTTTTAATGCTAAAAAATATGATCTTATAATTTTCTTCATAAATCTTGTATTAGCTGAAACTACATAATGGGTATTGCCATTTTTGCTGGAACAGAATTTTAAAATTCTTATACAGTCTTTTAATTGCATTTATACTTTGCAGATTGTTTAAGCAAAATTGCCAGAAACAATTGTGTAAAAAATATGTAGAACACTAGTCTTTAATACTTATTTATTGAACATCATTTTATCTTTATATTTATCGACTAATTGATATAAATTTTGTTCTCCATCTTTTTTGTTGTTGTTGCTTGTATTTTTTCCGTTTTTTTAATGGAATATATGTTATCTTCATGTAATGAAATTTGCAAAGTATTTATTGTTGACTTCAAATGCACATATTTTAATACAAATTGAATAACATTATATAAAATTACTTGTCATGCTATATATGCAATAGTTTGCTTTTAAAAACCATATGAATTGAAAAGCTGCAGTAAAAGAAATTTTGATACATGTATCTTGTTATTTTGCTCTTTATTTTTTTCCTTATGTAACCCTTTGATAAAACGTATTACTGTATTTACTGTACTGTCACTAGTTTTTTTTTTTTTGGAACACATATTCTTGTTTTTTGTTGTTGTTTTGATTTTGTTATTTTGTTGCTGTTGTTGTTGTTTCTTTTTTTACAAGAAGTTACTAGTTTTACTTAAAATAATCTTAATACCCAGTATTACGGAAATCCATAGAAAATTAATTAATTGCGTGATTGCCTTCAGAGACATTCATTTGGATAAAAATGAAGTCGATAGCCAATTTGTACTTTAGAAATCTACCTTTCTGGGAAATTATTGTTTTAACTTGCAGGGCGTGAGGTTGCATTAAAAGGGAATAGTCTACATTTTTTTGAGAATTAGAGGGTATTTAATATAAACTTTATATTTTTCTAAATGTAAAGAATAAAAAAAAATAATTGTATGTCATAGGACCATGCTTATAAATTAAAAGTAACATGCTATACTCTACAATTATGTTTTGATATTTCTTCCTTTCAGTGAGAACCTTTTTAATAAACGGCTTCTAATGTCTAAGCAAGAAAATGTGGATAGAACATTATTAATGTTCTTCATAAGGAGTTCAAACTCCCAAAAGCTCACCACCAGTAGACTAAATTTATGTCTGTATAATAGAAGATACGGTTTGATTTCTAACAAGTACTGCCCACTTGCGAATCTTTTTTTGGCTCGACTAGTTAAATTAAACTGCAGAATCTCACAGCCTGATTAGTTCCACGTCTTAGCTTAAGTTTAATTCCACTATGTTTAACAAGTCGTAATCCTATGTTTTTTTTGAAATTCATTGCTCTTAGTGTTATCTATAAACAGGATCAATTTCACGTCCCAACCCCCCACCCCCAAATAAAAACTACAAACAACCAACAACAAACAAAATAACAAAACCAAAACCGCATCCCGTCTTACAATGGCACAAAATGCTTTAACACTAAGCTAAATTTTATAGGTGATTCCTTTGTTCTTAAAATGAATATGTTCCACAATGTTGCTTATCAAATCGAGTTAGACTATCCGGTTGAAAAAAAAAAAATTCTTCAACTACATCTATACCAAGAGAGACAAAAACAAAATGCTATAAAGACAACGGAGAATGTGTTAAGACGTGTGTATTGTAAAACCTCTTCAGAAAAATTTCACAATGCTCTATTCTGTGTGATTTTAATCATCACGCTAAAGACAATTAGATAACTGAGCCCGCGTGATACATGTACAAAGATAGGCATAGATAATGAACTTTCTCCTCAACAGCTCTGCTGACAACGCATGCCCTCAGATTTTCTGTGTATCACGTAGTGTAAATATCTGCCTGAGCTGAGACTGAATTTTACAACAAAGAGGTCTTGAATAACATAAGAAAAGAATTTCGATCTTCCTAAGGAGCAAATTTGTTGGTACACTTACGGACCTGTCGGAGACATTAACAATGTCAAGATTACCTACTGCATTGTACCCAATCGTAGCATTATACATGTGTAGTGACAATATCTGCCTGAGCTGAAACTGTATTTAACAACAACAAAGAGGTCTTGAATAACATGATAAGAAAAGAAAAATTTCAATCTTCCTAAGAAGAAACTTTTTTGGTACACTTATGGACTTGTCGAAGACATAAACAATGTGAAGATTACTTACTACATTGTACCCAATCGTAGCATTATAAAAGTTACAAAACACTTGAAACGGCTACAAGTACCACAGTATAAAAAGTAAAAGCTACATGTATTGGACCCATTGAAAAAAAGATGATATTTTATCAGCTTGTCGCCTCTTAAGGGCGCCAGGAGATACGGTCGATGTAAATCTTTTGATTGAACCATTTTGTACAGTTGCAATGAACAATCGAACAAAATCTATAGGCCTACCGATTGAGTTGTCTATTCACCCTATATATACGTAGCTGTTATCTGTCTTTATTTTGGCTTCAAAATCGCACTCTTTAAGGACAAAAATAAAAAAAAATAAACGCGGACATTGTCATAGACTCATAAACTAAAAAAAAATGTAAAGACTAAGGCATGTATAAATTGTTCAATGAAAACACACGTTACAGTTGATCCTCGAACCTTCGGCAGAAATCTAACTTAACATAAAATAGATATACTACCACAGCAACCATCAATATATTCAGTAAATAACAAACACTTTGTTAATATATTCAATGGGGATAAGATAATAAGCAAATAAATACGATTTTAATACAATTATCAATGTCTTTGTAACTATAGAAATACCCTAACTATAATCGCACCATAACTTCAAACATTATTTTGTGTACACATAGTCACATTCTTTCCAAACTTAAGGTCAATTATTATCTCAAGTGGCTTTGAAATTTAGCGGTATCAAGGACAAACTACCAAATGCTCGCAATGTACTTAACACAGTTCCAATAGTCCTTGTCTTTTCATAGTAAAAGAACTTACAATCTATTAATAGCTCATTTGCCAAATGTATTAATTTGTCTTACCTATTAAGCAACGGTATTTCAGCAAAAAACCCTGTTGGCGTCCCCATTGTTAATACTAATGTTATACATAAAAAGCTTTTAAAAGAACTGTCTGCAAACTATGGTAATGACCAGAACATTCTAAGAGCATGAATGATAATTTTATACACCATGTGATATAGAGCAAGCATGCATTATGTATAAGGTAATTAGTGGTCTATTTACCGAACAATTAGTTAAATATATTGTGTGATTAAAATACCGAGTTCACTTAACGGTGGCTTCATTCATATATTTTTTTTTGCACATTGGTACTAAAGAATACGTCCTTGACCAGGATACAGTTGGTAAACTGATACCCTCGAGCAATAATAAGGGGTTCGATCTCGACATAATCTGGTTCCTGAAGATCTCTTGGGGGCTAACTGGCGCAAGTGGTAGAGCTTTTGTATCCCAATCGGGAGTTCCCCGGTTCGAAACCCATGATAGATCTAAAATAAATTTCTTTCATTTGATCCCCTAATGGTTGGGTATGTGTCAGTAGTATGTGACTGGCTGAGGTAAGAGTCATTGTATCCCCGCACTGTCTCTTTGTGGCAATACGTAAAATAGTCAGACGTCTGTCTTGGCACCCCCCCTCCCTTACACACACAATACAGCCTACATTGTGCTGAAAGTTGGACGTTTAGCAATCAACTCAATTGAAATCAACTAAAGATCTCCGGGCCGATGGTATGTTCGCTTTACTCAAAGATAACCAATTCCATTGCCAAGTGATTAAGATGAGAGAAACATCATCTTACCAACACGCTATCACACTTATATTATGCAGATCAAAGTATTGACTGTATGGACACAGGTGATAATGAAAGAACAGATCTAACATAATTGTAATTTGAGCAGTAATCGGGTGTTATTGTGAAGGGGAAATGAATCCTATTTAAAAGAATTTATCTATTTGCTAATAAAATAACAGAACTATCAGGTGGTTTTCTTTACCAGGCCTCACACTTTCTTTTACTCACTCTCTCCCATACACCTCAAAGCGAGCCATTGAAACCATGCTAAAGAGAAAAAAATAATAATTTAAAGGAGAGAATCTCCTTAGTTCTCTAGGTTTCCAAGGAGGATCTTATAAAACAACAGGTTACTTGACTAGGCATGACAATTTTACATGCCTCCACAAAAAAAAAAAAAGAAATGGGATTCTAGGACTACTGTCTCCGCTGAACACATAAGCTGTACAGCACCCCCCCCCCCCCCCCCCCCCCCCCCCCCAGATCCTGTCAAAAACAAAACAAAAAGCACTATTTGCTTTTCCTTAAAAACCTGAACTGCTCTGCGGGGGTTCTCCTATCCACGACAAAGGATGTGTCTTTAGTTGGTTATGAAACTTAATCGGATTGATGATTGATGTTGTGTGGAATAGCATACCCCATTATAATAGCAAAGCTATCGAATGGCCATTATAATTATGGGTGACTTTTGGTACTGTTGTAACCACCGTGAGAGAAATACTATTATGGTCTAGCTAATGTATAAGCGATGATAATGACGAACATTGGTAAACTGAGTTCCCGGAGTCCACGGGTACCTGGACAGCGAGTTGGATATCATGTTTGGTGTGCCTGAACCTTGCCAAAGATATTAAAGACAGGAAGTAGCTTCCTGTTGGGATCAAACAGGGGAGGTTATTATTATTATTTTTGTAAATTTGGCGTTTTACCATCAAGCACCCTAACAATGGCATTGTTAAAATGCAGTACACGGTGCTTACTAATACTGATATGGGTGATGATGATGATGATGATGATGATGATGATGATGATGATGATGATGATGATGATGATGATGATGATGATGATGATGATGATGATGATGATGATGATAATGATGATGATGATGATGATGATGATGATGATGATGATGATGATGTTGATGATAATGATGATGATGAAGACCGACTAGAGGGAGGGAGAGGAGGAGAAAGAGGAGGAGGGCATTATATTAACTATAGCATGATCGTGTAGAACTTAAAGATAATGTAAACCAAACTGGTGGAGAAGGTTAGTTTAGGCCAACAGTGTCAAATGGATCAAGAGGAAACTTCCCTCTGTCTAAAGAAAAAGAGAAAAGAAAATATAAAACGGGACAGAAAAACGAAAACGATTTATCCTGCACTTCTTCTAATAACCCAAATCGATCTTAACGAGCCCAGATTTATTGCCTTGAAGTCTTTACGATCGGGCAACACCAGAACTGCCACGCATACGCCAAAAATTGTATTTGTAAGCATTTTCTAACACAGTTTCATACCTAATGTACTTTCAGGTGTGTGGTTGAGTTGGCAGCTCAGCAACACCCACCCACAGCCACTCGGCTTGACATGAAGGGACGGCCATTGTTGCAATGTTTCAGTGAGGTCTAGTACAGATCTAGTCAAGGTGGCCCTTATAGCTGCTGCACCTCACGCCCACCTTCATGGCTTAGGCAGGTCCTTATCAGAGAGAGAGAGAGAGAGAGAGAGAGAGAGAGAGATGGAGATGGAGGAGAGAGAGACACGGACACAAGAGAGACAGAGAGACAAAGAAACAGAGAGAGAGAGGGGGATGGAGAGAGAGATGGAAATGGAGGACAGAGAGATGCTTTGGTTACAAGAAGTACCGGTAGAAAGAGGTAAGTACGTATGAGAGAGAAAGAGGGTCAGAGAGAGAGAGAGAGGAGAGAGAGAGAGAGAGAGAGAGAGAGAGAGAGAGAGAGAGAGATGGAGGAGAGCGATGCTTTGGTTACAAGAAGTACCGGTAGAAAGAGGTAAGTAGTATGAGAGAGAAAGAGGGGCAGAGAGACTGAGAGAGAGAGAGAGAGAGAGAGAGAGAGAGAGAGGGAGAGAGAGAGAGGGGGGAGAGGGAGGGAGGGAGAGTAAGACAAAAATAGAAACGAACTTGTTAATGAATGAGTAGATTTATTGGCATATATATAGGTAGAGGAGTATAAAGCGAAAGATATACAGGTAAAGAAGAAGGTACAGAGAGACAGGTGAGTAAAAGAGGAAAGATATACGTGAATACTATAATCGACAGGTACTACATATGTATGACTAAAGGGAGAGTTGAATAGATAGATGAATAGACAGATTTAGAAAGAAAATTAGAGAGGTAAAGAAAGCGGGAGCTTTGGAGAGCTAATCAGAGATAAAAAGAGAGATAGATAGATAGATAGATAGATAGATAGATAGATAGATAGATAGATAGATAGATAGATAGAGAGAGAGAGAGAGAGAGAGAGAGAGAGAGAGAGAGAGAGAGAGAGAGAGAGAGAGAGAGAGAGAGATCGACACCGAGAAACGCCAGCGGTTACCAGCTGACAAACTCCTTCGAGTTGACGCCGAAGTCTTCACTTGAGTTGACTGTTATCCATGTTTGAGTCCCAGCCATTGCGTCCCAGGTATCTTAAACAATGTTTGTGACGTCGCAATGTCTTTCGTTTCGATGTGTAATCTGGATTGATGATACTATAATATATACCATGGACAAGATGGATGTAGAAACGTTTCAAGTGGGTTTTCCTATCTACTAGTGTAGCGATCGGTGAAGCAAGTGTGGGTTAACAAGACCGAGACAGTCATATCACACTCATGTCGCATTGAACAGTACCTGAGTAACATAGCCCAGCATATGATTATCACTATTATAATACATTATTGTTGCCCAGGCCAAATAATCTGATGCTTAGTATGTGAGTGCCAACAGCTGGTAGTGTGGCCTACACTCGTCGTGTTAGGCCTCAGTGTTTTATTATTTGTATTCTTTGCTGGACGGTTTTTAAGACTATCAAATAGCACGGATTACTGAAGTGTGAGAATGTAATTCAAATGTGGGATGCTGTTTGTCAATTCATTAAACATGCTAACAGCAAAACCAAGCCAAGATGATCTGTTATAGATGTTGTGGTGGTAATATATGTTTTTGGATTCGTGGAGTTTCACTTATTCTTGTTCACATTTTCCCCTGCAAAACGTTTGAAGTGTTTTGTACTGTTGTTTATTTTTTAAGTGTGGAATATGTTATTTCTGAGACATATTAATACAATGTACACAGTTTATTGTTATGTTAGGAACTAAAGCATTTTTGAAATTCTTCCTTAAAACAAGTTAATACCCAAATTATTTATTCCAGAAAAATCTTTAAATATCGAAAGAAACCAAGCGCCTAAAGTGAAGCTTTTATGCTTTTAGACATCATACTTTTTGACTTTTTAGCAACATCTAGTGAAAAAAGCATTATCGTGTGCGTGTCACCCACGAATTAGTTTTCTACATTTCAGACAGATGTATACTTTTCCTAAAATCATAATTTATTTCTAAGTCTATCTCTAAGGATAAAAAAAATCAATAGATTTGTTAAATACCATGATCCGCTAAATTATACAGGGAAAAAGGATTAGGAGTAGAAACGCCCGACAGACCTTTAATAAAAAATTGTCTTTGAGTGTTCACAGTGGCAATTCATTCTAGCATTATAACTAGTTGAGATTCCACGGAATTCGTGGGGATTTTGGGATGAAAAAAGCTTAACCATTACAGATAAATTTGAAATTTGCTAAAAATAAAAATTATATTTCTTCAGAATCCATACATTTAGAAATTAATTTTAGACAGAGATGCCTAGCTGTAAAGAAACATCATTATAAACAATTGTTTTTCTCTCCTTTCTGCTTAGAGATTGTGGAATTCACAAAGCTGAAGTGGGACAGATAAATTGGAACTGTGCTGTAGCTCAAAATTATGTCTCTTTAGTTTCAGGCTTACTTTAAAAAAATGAAAATGATTTTCACGGAGATAATATACTATTTCTTCAATGCTGTGATGAATGGTCATAGAACATCTTTATAAACTTCTGTTTGTTTTTTTTTGTTTTTTTTTCTTCAATTCTTGTGTTTGCGTTTGATTGATTATTGATATCTTTTGTTTAAATATTTTTATGACAGTGCAATGCGCGAGTTAAAATTTTCACTAAAAAGTAATTTAATATTATTATTCAATATTTATGCCAGATTCGTTTCCGTCCTAAATATTCACATTTCTAGATTTTCATCTCACTGGTGCATTTAAATGTCTGAAGGCTACACGTTTTTTTTTAAACTGTTTTTTTTCGACACAATATGCTCAAATGAGAAAATTGGAAAGTGTTGGCATACCTTAAAGATTGTGCCCACGTAAATCTATGACACTTTCCTAATTTATCGCAATTTTTGTAGTATTTTCTGTACCCCAGCTAAAACGCCTTTGCCATATCAATTTTGGTTAGATATTAAATGCTTAATTTTATTTTATTTGTAATTTTTTAAATAAGTAACAAATGACCTGACGAGGTTCTAAAATATTTCAATTGATCAAAGTTAACGTATTCAGTAAAAAAAAATCTTTTTGCCGTTGAAAAGTTCTCTCCGTAAAGCGATACAAGATTTTTTTTTAAAGAGAAAAGGTAGCTCAACGTAACCTCAAATAAGAAACGCCTACACATTACCTTTCTTGCCCAACAACAACGTGTCCTCTTACCTAGGTGTATATTTCTAGATTTTAATATAACGCTAGCCCTGTCTTACACCCTTACGCTTTTGGGGCAATTTAAAACTTAAAGGCTATAGCCTGCATTGACAATAACAAGGCTTTTTTTTCTAACGATCATGAATTTTGACCTGTCAAAGGGAGGGTCGCCAAGTTCACTAAATTTGAAAAGAAAACAACAAAACAAAACAAAAACAACCCATCAGCTATACGAAAATTTACGTTCGACCTTATGTCTGGGCGATTTGGAAGCTGTGTTGTTTTATTTTCAAAGCGTTTGATTGTCGATGCCTACATCTTTTCGAATAGGTAAATTGTTAAAGGAGGTGCCTTTTTTTATTATTCAATGCTTTTCAGAACTTTTTTTGTAAGTAGGATTTTACAGAAGTGTCCAACTTGATGTAACCAGTGAAACTTTCGGATTCTGTAGGCTATGTAATGTTACATTTTTTTCAACAATATGGCCGAAGTGTTATATTTAGTATTTTCTGTACCAGGAATCAAATCTACAGACGATAACTAAAATTACAGCGACTCAACAATGTTTCACCATCACTTAATATTCATTAACTTGCTATTTAATATTTAACAGAAAATACGCTACTGTTTCGACAGGACTAACTTTTCAAATAGTATAATTATGGAACGATAATTAATACATTCTGAATATTGTATATGGACGAGCGAGGATTCTTGCTTAGGAACGGGATGATGTTTAGTGTATCGAGCATGTATTTGAGACTTAAAGGAGACATCATTCGTTTATAAATGGTTGAGAGCGAACGATCCCATCGGTCAGATTTTCGGGGAAAGGATTATCAACATTGACAATCATGAATGGTGCTTGTCCTGTAGACGCGAAGGGCACATCCACTGCCTCACATCCACAAGATGAAGAACTCTTCAACAATAACAGAGCAGAAAAACAAAGGTACGAACAAGAACATAAAATGATAAGAACAATCAGCTAGTTTTGATAATAATCCAATGTATTAATAGATTAGTTTCAAGCTTGATTCGCAGGCTTAACATTATACGAGGAAAATTTGGGATTATATTATTAATTCTCGTAAGTAGGTGCACTTCAGTACTTTTATGTGCAAGAACTTATAACGAAGTCTCAAATAGATTGGTCAAGTATACAATTATCGATAGCTGTTTTATCACGTACTAAAAATTGTAACGTGTCATAATAACCATTGAACCCAAGAATACTAATACTGGAGATGGAGATAAATGTGGAAATAATGAAACAGAATGCACTGAAAATAGACGTTTAGCAACAAAAGTGTTGAGAAGGGGATTCATTCTAAAAAATACAATAACAAGAGAAAAAAATGAAAACCGAATTAAACGAAGTGAAAATATTCTTGCATACAAAGTGATTTATTTATAATGAATTTTTATCATATGTGGTATTTAGGGAGCCTTTTTTGAGCCTACCCAGTGACCATCCATGACAATATCCTATAATATTCCGTTAGATAACTAAGAAAAATGAAATAAAAACAAAAACAAAAAACGAAAACAACAGACATCCAGGCTTTTTCCAATTAACCTTTTAAAACTTAAAATGCAACTTAATTTAACAGTATTATATTCTTGTAGTGAGAGGGTGTGGACTTTTTCGAAGCTATAAAAAACTAGCTCGAGCATTATTTTATTTAAAGTTGACTGCGAAAGTTCGTAAATTTAAAGTTGACTGCGAAAGTTCGAACAGAAAAGAAAGAAAAAAAGAAACGGATTTATAAGAGAAGACGGGGTGGTATGAAAGTTGTGTGTGTGGGGGGGGGGGGGGGGAACAAGAAAAAATATAGAGGGAAGGGAGGATGGAATATAGTTGTGATTAAAAAAAATCGAATACAGAAACAGAAACAATATTATTATAAGTAAACCAAACAGCGTAGCTCAAATGAATAAGAAAAGTAGGCTATATACACGGACAAACACATAACACAGACTCTTCCTAAAATGAGTTGTGGTTAATTCCTAACTGCAGGTTGAAACGTCTAAACTTACATAACTAATTTTTTTAAAGATAAATGACTTCAATTGCGTTAAAGTCTTTTAAAGTTTTATTCTTTAATTCTTATTAACGCCTTTTCTCATGTGTAGACACGAATCTATATCTGCTGTCCTCTTTAAAACTTGCTATGCAAGGCACCTGTGAACGATTCAATAAAAAAACAAACACCCAACAACAAAAAAATAAAAAAATAAACAAAACAACCATCGCCTCATAATCAGGAAGAATTTTTTTTCAATGGGAAAGCATAGTATTTGTTGACTTAGAAATACAATGAAGTTCTTTGTCAGGCTTTGCTTGTAGTTTCCCAAGATGGAATATTTACTGACACGCTCTGCGCCATTCCTTTATATTTTTATCTTTCATTATTAATTAATTAATTATTATTATTATTATTATTATTATTATTATTATTATTATTATTATTATTATTATTATTATTATTATTATTATTGTTGTTGTTGTTGTTGTTGTTGTTGTTGTTGTTGTTGTTGTTGTTGTTGTTGTTGTTTTTTTTTTTATTATTATTTTTTTTATTTTTGTTTT
>RQTK01000090.1:741757-799806 GCA_003991915.1 Elysia chlorotica
GAAGAAGAAGAAGAAGAAGAAGAAGAAGAAGAAGAAGAAGAAGAAGAAGAAGAAGAAGAAGAAGAAGAAGAAGAAGAAGAAGAAGAAGAAGAAGAAGAAGCAGAAGAAGAGGAGGAGGAGAAGGAGGAGTAGGAGGCAGGATAAAGATGCGGAGGAGGTAGTTTTAGAATGCGGTTTACTAGAAGAAGGTAAACTTTATAGTTAGTCTAATATCCAACATCACGTTGCACTGTGACCAAAGTAGTATTTAAGAACAAGTTTTTTTCTTTCTCAAAACGCTTTCTTAGGAAATGAAAAGTATTGATAACGGAGATAAGCGCGAGTACACCAAATTAATATGCACTGACAGCAACATAGATATTTTGCTCAAAGAGAATTGTGTCATAATAATGAGTTATCAAGCAGTTATCTAATTTTTATCTTAGGACCTGAATGGATAAAGGCTCCTTACTTTTTAATCTACCAAATGTCAACAAGTGCAAGAGTGAGAATAATGTGTTTTTATCCATCAACCATCCCTGTCTGTTTTAATCTGTACGGACTCCATCTCTGCGTCTCTCTCTGCGTCTACATCTCTCGATATCTATGTCGCTTTTCTGTCTGTTTGCCTGTCTGTCTGTTTGTTTGTCTGTCTCTGTCTCTCTCTATTTTTATGCCTATGCCTGTCTCTGTCTAATTGTCTCTATGTGGACACACTCTCTCTCTCTCTCTCTCTATCTCTATCTCTCTCTCTCTCTCTCTCTCTCTCTCTCTTTCATCCGCCTTAGTCCTGCTCAAACCCCTATGAGAAAAATATCGTTATATGCAAATAAACATCCTCACCAATCCACTAATTTCAGTTCCAGAACACGAATCCCACATCACAAGTTCTAACAGCAGCAGCACCGCATTGAATGACAATGATGGCAATGTTACAACTTCTCCAACAACAGCATCAACCACACGAGACCATGATACGCTCCAGGTTAATGTTGAAGCCATGGATATTTTGAACAATGTGTTCCACTACACAAGCCTTGGCGTTGCGGGTTTCTTTTGCGCGGAGGTAATTATGTTATGGAAACAAACGAAAAGCGCAATTTTTTTTTAGTCAACGAATAAAATTATGTTAATCTCAGTCCAACTATAGCGTAATATTATTTTATTCAGCACGTTGAATGCGAAGTGTTATGGAAATAAACTAGAAACTAAGGTTTAAAACACAAAACACAAAAAGTTGAGAAAGAAAATTATCTTTATCACAGTCTGATCATTGAGTGTATGGTGAACTATATTCAGGCGGTTGAGTGGCCGGCTGCTAATTAAGAGTGCCATTACAAATCCATATTGGGCTTCCTTTTTTCTTACTCCTGCAACTGGTTCAAGTGGGTGTCAACATAATAAATAATGACTCCATGAGAGGGAATCCCTGACATCTCTGCTCTGTCTAGTGTAGCATGTCTTTAGCCTTTCAATTCAACTAGTAAATGAAGCCTGTATACCACAAATGTTTTAATTATTTGAAATATCCTAATAAAGCGTCTCCATCTGTTTCAGATTGTTTTTAAAATTAGTACCCTGTGCGGGGAAATGTTTTCAGAACCCTGGCAGGTGAGATTTCTTTTTCGTATAATAGTGGTCGTATAATAATTCATTAATGACTTTATATATTTAAGTTTTTTTTTTAATTTTAAATCTGACCTCACTTATTTTACGGCCTTTGCTAATCAATTTTTAGGATAAAGGTTTTATTTCTCAACCATTCATAATTTACCAGAAGAAAGATACATTAAGAATGGAAAATAGCAATTTATACTGTCCAATAACACATGATTTTTGTAAATGTTGTTTTAACCGACAGATTTTCGACATAGTCGTCGTGTTTCTGACACTGGGTGTTGAGCTGACCTCTCACTATGTCGACCTGCCATGGAAAGGACTTTATTTGATCAAGTACATCGTGCTGTTGAGACTATGGAGGATACCTTTCGTTTGCAGCAGTAAGAAATTGGCGATATTGACTCACTCGATTTAGCTTGACTCTTGGCTTGACAATTGACTTGTCTCTTGATCTCCTGGGAAACATAGGACAGAAGCAATACTCTCATGGTCATATCAAAACCTTTTCGGCTCCTTCCAATTAATACGAGCGAGCAGCGGTCTTTACCTCTTATTATATGGTTCTTCGCCTAATTTGTTTTTGGGGCGCCTATTTTCTGCTTTCCATTGGAATCCCGCTTAAGAGATGTTTTGGTATATTATTATTTGTTACAGACTTTCGAAGAGTGTAGAAGACCATCGATTAGAATTTGTCGTCATTATTGAATCCTTTATTTATTGGTGTTTTTTAATCCACATCGATTAGAATTTTTTGACGTTATCGAACCCTTTATTTATTGGTGTATTTTTTTTATCTACATCGATTAGAATTTGTCGACATTATTTAATCCTTTATTTAATAAAAAAAAAAATATGTCCCAAAAGTCAAAGCCAACCGTCTGTAAGAAATAACTTTGAGATCTCTGAAGATTAAACGTGACAGCTTGTACATGGCAATGTTGATGAATAGCAACAAAACCTTTTTTCCCGCCCCTGATAACGCTAGAGGACTAAATTGAATTATTTTCACTTAAAACACCCCAAAACAAACAAACTATCAAACGCAAGGGTAGACAAATGCACGGAAAATACGACTCATTGTTTATTATTGTAAAAGACCATACAAAAAAAAATTCGCACTATTATTTTGAACTTATCGCAAAATTGCACATAGGTTTTGTTAATAAAATGATAGTCGTACCAGAAATAAAAAAAAAAAAAATAAAATAAGAGAAAACAAGGAGGAAACAACTACATTCCCTTTCTACACAAATCCCCCTCTTCTTCCCTTTACACCGCGCACCCATACATCTTCCCACAGTGAAGGCCCAACAAGTGCAGCAGTGCCTGGAGCAAGACATGGAACTTTACCGGAGCGGGCAACAGAAGGCCCAAGAGAAATGCACACAACTTGAACGGTCGCTGTCCCAGCAGGCTGTGAGTAATACGGATATGGATTCTTGTAGAAAAGCTTAGTGCATCAAATAATTTAAGATATGAAGTTAATAAATCAATAAATGCGTAATTGAAGAGTAATAATGAGATGATGATGATGATGATGATGATGATGATTATGTTGATGATGATGATGATGATGATGATGATGATGATGATGATGATGATGATGATGATGATGATGATGATGATGATGATGATGATGATATGGTGCATTAAATAATTTAAGATATGAAGTTCATAAATTTATAAATATGTAAATGAAGAGGGATAGTGAAATGATGATGATGATGATGATGATGATGATGATGATGATGATGATGATGATGATGATGATGATGATGATGATGATGATGATGATGATGACTATGATGACGATGATGATAATGATGATGACGATGATAATGATATGATGGTGACGACTCATGGCGACGACGATAACAACAACAACCACAACAACAACAACAACAACAAGAACAACAACAACAACAACAATAACAACAAAAACAGCAACGACAACGAGTTAAACAATATCAACGATACGGATTGAATTTTAAAGAATCTGGTTTATGATATCAAACATATTATAGGTGTATTTCTACACCTCAAAGAATACATCTCTAGGTTTTAGAGATATTGTTTTTTTATCAGTTGTGTTTTTGCAACTACAAATGTTTTAATAATTTTCAGGAAATCATCAGACAGTTAGAAGGAGCATTACAGACCTTTACAAACGAAAGAGGTTGGTGGGCAAAAAATACTCCATCTTTCTGTATTACAAAGTTATGTAATTACGCTTTATCAATATTCATTCATTACTCTTCTAACTATTCCATCACTTTGTCAAACAAGCTAGTATTCTTTACACTATATGTATAATTGTAAATTTATTCTTGTTCTTTATTTGCAACTGCGTTGATAGAAGCACGTGTTGGGGCATTGATAAAAGTGTGGGATTTGTGACAAACATTTTGTCGTGCCCTTGTATCTTAATTTTCTGGTCTATCTACCCTCTTGGGAGTTGTAATTATTTGTTAGTCCCAAAATACATGATAGCTCGTCTGGTATGATCTCATATACGATGCTAGAACAGGCCGAGGTGGTTTTAAAGCTGTGTTTCGAATAATCAAATACAACTTCAATTTCTAATACAGTCCATTTTCCATAAATTTAGTTTAAAAATTTCAATAAGTTTTTATTTTATATTTCAGAGGCTATAAGCTATGAACTAAACCCTAGAGAGCTACTTGAAAGCTCTAAACCAAGTCCTTTGCCGAGAAAAACTATTCCAGGTTCATCGCAACTGAGGCGCAGTTTCCTTCGAAGGTCTAAGAAAAAGGAACCTTCGGGGACTATGGAGACGGAGTTTTCCACGACAGACATCAAAACGCCAAGCAAGATCACAGACACTTCAGATACTTCCCCCGATCAAGGTTTTGTGAGTGACGCAGTGGATGGAGACGATGCATTCGTGGAGGAGGGCATGGATACCGTTCTAGATACTTCACAGTTCCAGCTGTGGCCGAAAAACAGCACAAGGAAGGCAGCGTGCGGAAAGGCAGTTGCATCCTTGGGAGCCAAACCTAGCACGGCTTCTCGCAGGAGGACAAGACGGTCCTCCACCAGCGAGTACCTTGACTACGCCAAACTGACTTCCTCGGCGTCGGACAAGGACTTTTCTTACAGTTACAATGATTCCAAAGATTCTAACCCTAACTCTGCAGACTCAAAATCCGGGCAACAGCCCAATTGGAACTCGGATCCAAATCTTCCACATGACCAATCTGGTGGGGGTAGTGGAAAACCTTTGCCAGTCGGTCCTTGCTCCCACTCCAGCTCCAGCGCTTCAGACGCGTCCAAACCCAGCGTGGGTCCCGGGACAGCGCGGCTCTTGCCGCCGGATGCCTGGTCCAGTGGGGGTCTCAGCGAGGACAGTAGCGTCAACGGCGACGGAGGGAAAGAGGATGTCGAGAGGAGCCAGCGGAACAAGGGCAAGAAAGTACGCAGGTTCTCCTCCTGCCCTGAGTACGCATACACGCAGAGAGTGACCATCACGAGCGAGGAGTCGGCTTTTTTCGGAGGTTTGTTCAAATTACTAGGTCATTACTAAGGTTGAAAGTACAACAGTGTTATGATTTTAGACCCTCGACAAAGCGTAATTTTTACTATGTACAAGTGCCGGTAGTTCCAAATTTAGAGCACTCTTGTGTTAGGTTTCCTTAATTACTATCTAATTTGGCGTTCTCTCCATGGCTTAAAAATGAATACTGCACTTGCTTTGTTGGTGTTTTATCTTCAAAACATGATGTTTTTCTTAATCACAAAGACCTATCATTTTAATGCCTAATATATCTCATACCCCAACACCCAGCTGTTACAAGAAGCATGATCATTGTATAATATAATAAGAGAAGGACAGGCAAATAACATTGGTCACAAAAAGAGAGATAGAAACAGAGAGAAATAGAAGAGACAGAGTTTGCTGTGTAGAGATATATAGAAAGCTAAGGAGACAAATTCGGCCTGATTGGAAGAAGCGGAAAGATACAGATTCACAGCCACATAGACATGTTGTCCGATAAGTAAGGAATGTCGTTATTGAATGAAGTATGAAACACTGGGCAACAGCCTTATGTAATGGCCATGTCATGTGCTAATGCAATCTTAAGCTGATAAGAATAAGAAGCCAACTACAGAAAGTTAAACTCAGTTACTGTTAAGGTGATCTGTAAGCCATGATAATAGAAGTATTTTGTTGATTGATTTCTTACATTTTAAGTTTCTGTTTAACACGCATCGCGCTAATAAACAAAGAAATTTTCAATAGTAATAGTGATGTGAATAAATATAATAGTAATGATAATGATGATGGTGGTGATAAGGAGGAGGAGTGCGAGGAGGTGGATGAGGATGATGACGACGATGGTGATGATGATGATGATGATGATGATGATGATGATGATGATTATGATGATGGTGATGATGATGATGATGATGATGATGATGATGATAATGATGATCATGATGATGGTGATGATGATGATGATGATGATAATGATGATGATGATGATGATGGTGATGATGATGATGATGATTGATGATGATGATGATGATGATGATGATGATTGATGATTGATGATGATGATGATGATGATGATGATGATGATGATGATGATGATGATGATGATGATGATGATGATGATGAGGAATGTGAGGAGGAAAATGAGGACAATAATGATGAGAATGAAACGGACGGCAAATCAAATCATAGTCCTTATGAGAAAAAAGAGTATTATCACGATTATACAGATACCATTACACTCGTAAAATTTCGTTCTTTTTTAGAATTCATAACTATTTCAAGATGAAGTGAAATATATAAAGAATGTAATAAAATAATTTTTAAATGAGTTTTGTAGTGCAATCAATGTTTTAGTATTAAAACCCTTTATAGTAAGGCTCTTGGTTTGGAGAAAAAAATTATTTGCCAATGCTGCTATACTTCGTCGTTTATTATAATAATATTATGTTATATTTTATCCGAAAGCAGATGACGGGAGTTCAGATGAAATATCCGTACATGACAACCTTGGCTATGTGATCACGGAGGCCGAAGCGCTACATTGCCTGGCAGAATTCGACGGTACAAAAACATACCGAAGTGAGGTGAGTGTTGGACTATAATCAGTTATTATCAGCACCATCATCATCATTATCGTCATCATCACCATCATCATCCTTTGTTAAACCTAAAAAATGTATCGCCGTGGTTGAGGTCGTTGTAGCAGTAATCGTAGAAGTAGTGGCCGTAGTTGTTGTAGTGCTTGTGGTAGTAGTAGTAGTAGTAGTAGTAGTAGTAGTAGTAGTAGTAGTAGTAGTAGTAGTAGTAGTAGTAGTAGTAGTAGTAGTAGTAGTAGTAGTAGTAGTACTACTACTACTACTAGTAGTAATTCATTTTTTTACGATCATTAAATCATGATCATAATGATCAAAAGTAGATTTTATAATTTTTTTTAAAGGGTAACAATATAAATGACGTTTGTTTGATTTTCGTTTGTTAAAGATTATGTATTTAATTTTATATTTTGTTTCTTTTACCAGGAAGGAATTCCGATGACTTCTCTTTAACAAGAAATGGTCTGCAGCTACTTACTTTGATCGTATCCAAATCAATAGTTACGGAAAAAGCGTTTCTATTCGCCAAATTACTTAAAAGAAAAGCAGCAGCAGCCATTACATAAAAAATACACAAGATTACAAAAGTGCAACCCTATGAGGGCATGGAGTTACTCATTTGACGCGACAATTTTCAATAACAGTGCAACTATTTATTAATAGTTGGAAGCAAAGATAATTCAATTTTACCAAAATCAACATTATCATCATCATCATCATTTCATAATAATCGATTGTGTTGTTATTATTAGTGCCTTCCTGTTCATGACCATCACCACAGTTACCAGTATCACTTAGTACCATTATAGTTATTAATACTATATTACTACATGTATAAAATTGTAACTGCTGCAACAGTTTTTTTGTGTGCTAATACATGTATACCTTTTCAAGAATCACATTACTTCCCATTAGAAATCAGTACCAAATCTGCAGTATTACCACTCTATGTTGTACATAATTTACTCACCTATTTATTTTGTCTGCATTAACATAAAAATAACTATTTATCCTTTGAAATTTGTTTTATGCAAGTATGTTGCATTCAAACAAGAAAAAGTATTGTATTTGAAAAACGAAGGTGCCATTCTCTCGTGTCATGCAAAAACAATTGATTTCACTTTAATATTAAATGGTAAAAATAACAAATAAGATACTATGGTAAGCTTTGGACAAAACAAGAATGCTGCAAATGAGGTTTATGCACACGTGTCAAATATTCATTTATAAAATATATTGCCCTGCCTTAAAAAAAAAACAACAACCAAAAACAACCCAGTAGGCATGCGTGTACCTGTCATTAATGCTCTACGTTGTACATACGTCGTAAAGTGTCATTTTTTTAAAATATGAATGGCGGCTTCTATCACTACGAGTCACCTATTTATTGAATTTTAATGGGGGTCATGTCATTGATGTGCTGAGGAAGGTTCATTAAAGCCGAAACGTTTCCTATATTAAATAACCATGTTTGAGTTGTGACTTGGAGTGTGTGGCTGCTTAATCATAATTATGTTAAATTTTTTTCTTCATTGGTTGTCTTCGTTCGACTAGGTACTTGTCATTGTGGTCTTACCCCTTTCTATTTCCTCTATATAATTATATTATACTTTCTTTAAGGTTTCTGCAGAAAGAGTAAACTAAACCAGAGAGGCCTTGTGAGTTCACAATGGCTATAAACTAATAAAGTTGATCTTTTCTCAGTCTTTGTATCATGCCATTATAGTAATGTTAATGCTTTGTGGTTCTTGCGTAGGGTAAAGGAGTATATCTTAATATATGTAGCTGTGAAGTGTGAAGTAGGGGGAAAAAATCAACAGTAATACAAAGTTTTTTCCTGGCTACCTCACTGCAGTTATCTAATCATTAATTTGTTAGATGAATCATGATTAACGACTCACTATTCCACTCTTGGCTTTTGTCATCTGATGTGTTCATATACAAATGTCGACATAGTGACGATTTTAGGACTTATAATGTTTGTTATGTATGTACATAATTATGTACCGTGCCTACATTTATTTTACATATCTATTAATATATCAAAATGTCTTTCAACGGTAACATTTCTCGTTCTTTCCTATTTCTATTGTATTTTCATTCACTTTTTAGTTGTTTTTTTAAATTTTCACAATTCTCTATTAATTCTGTACATTATGATGGACATAAACAGTAATTTTATTTTGCACCTTACACTTACATGAAATGACAATGTTCTAGTTGATTCCAATCCATTACTTAATTACATATTGTATGGAAGAAAATAATTTTCTCAACATCTAAGTTCATGGACAGTTAAAAAAAAAGATATTGCACCATAGTATTAGTTTTGTTTACAGAAGTGCTAAATGGCTCACTAATAAAATAATGGAGCGAACCCGTTTACAATTTTAACTGGAGCTATTAAAATATTGGATTTACTGTTAGAACAATTCCAAAAGCTATTATTTCAAATTTGGCAGAAAAAAAAAGGATCTAGTTTGTTTCAGTTTCCTAAAATTAATGTTTCTGGAAAATTCAGGGGTGTGTGGTTATGAAACATTTGTATCCATCCTCAAACCCAGGATATTTCACGTTATATTTTCGGATGGATCTCAACAAAATAAATATTGAATGTGTTCAACCCTTCTTCTAATGAAGTATAGATAATAGAGTGACGTTTTGATACATGCATGAACAATAAATGTTCAGCAATTTTCACTGGAGACTTAAAAAAAAAATTGAAACAGGTTCTACAAAAGATTGTCAAGCAGCATCAGACACACAGAGGCAGTTCCAAGTTATAACAGCCACCCTTATTATAATGGATCACATTATATTATATATAATAATATAATGAGATACTTTCCATCAGAATTTTTGTGGATTTAAATTGAGGGATGCACATTTTTATACATTATAAGCAAATTTTGATTCAGTATTCCCTTGTTCATGTAAAATAGTATAGATTTCTTTACACAAATTATTTATGCAATTTAAATTATTACGTCCATTTGTTATGTTTACTTATGTACCTAGATAATTATGCTTTCTTGTAGAATGTTGATTAAAATGATCATGTATGCTCTGGAAAAAAAATTGTATATTAAAACTAAAATGACATCCCACCCAACAATGGGTTTTCTTTATTTCACTGTTAGTGTTACATCAACCAGTTGCTCTTCAAATCAAGAGCTTTTGACTTCAGAAGTAAATATGAATGAATATATTTCTCAACCTGTCTGTTTTCTGTTTGTCATATTTTCACTTTTTTTTTTTTGTTGATGTATATTTACACAACCTATCGTTTATAGTGGGTTTTTTTATATTCAAATGATTCACCTGTTTCCAACCCCCCACCCCCCTCCTCCCAAAAAAAAAACAAAACCATTCTAAGCATACAGGCTTCTTATCCTAAAAATGCAATACTGAACCACTAAAGAGAGGCAGCAAATAGTTGCCTTAACTATGAGGAAAGATGAAGAAAACACAAACAACACATGAAAATAGCTTCAACCCAAACAAAAGAAAGGGAAAAAGTTGATGTAAAAAGTTTCCACCATTCAATTTTATTAAATTATTAAGGACATTATTCAACTAAGTGGAAAAAATGAAGAATAAAAAAATGCAGAAGTGTATTGTGCATTTGAAAATGATATAATGAATGTCATATATATTTTTACCAAGTCCACAATACTCTCGCCATCTACATTATAAATACTCAAGCAATGCAACAGACTCTCACTGCCAATATACCCCTCAATATAACAGCTTATAAAGCCTCATGCACATTATACTCAGCCACCATTTCCACAGTCTTCAATACAAGCCTTATTCACATCGTGGGCATGTATGGGTATTTTTTATGACTGCTTTTCTAGGATATACTACAGATAAACTGAATGGTCCTTTAAAATATCTGTGTGTGTAAGTTATTTTTAACCACAGAAATTATTTTGCAGTTGCAAGTCTAATACAACATAAATTTAAATTTAGATAAGGCATTCATCTTCCAATCTCAAGTTTTAAAGGCTTTAAAACAGTTTTTTGGTATTTCTTTATACCAATCCACAAATGAGATAAATAAATGTAAAAAAAATCATGACTGCTACCTCTCATTCATAGTGGCTTCATGACTCAACCATGCAAACAACTGAAAGAATGATCCATGCTAATATGAAGAGTCTTTAAGGGCTTCTTGCGCAATATACATTATTTATATATCACAAATCCCAGATTGCTGCATGTCAACAAGAATATGATTCCACATCGCTAAGCAAAGATTTGTCATGTACAGGCTGATTAGGCAATTTACAGCTTACAAAAAAAGCCTCATGGGAACTTTGATGTCTAACACAAAGTCAAAGCATCAAATAAAAAACATGCTCCTTATTCATTCCAAGCAATTCATACCTTCAAGACATCAATAAAAACCTTTGTGTTACACATTACATGACAAACTATAAAGGTTATTTTAACTCAGCACACTCAAGTTATTTATTGAAATTTCACCCAGTCCACAACTAATTTTTCTTTCACTTTTTACATTTTTTCATTTCAACCATTGCAAAAGGAGTCACAACTAAGAAGCCTAAGGTTAGTCCATATATAAATTTTACTCCAAGCATCATCACCCAAAGGCAAAGACTTTTAACAAAAAAACATATTGGCCCTATCATACTATCTCAACTGCATGCGAACTGTAATGAGCCAAACACTTTCACAAGAGAAGGTAGAGTAAACACACACAAAAGGAAAAAAAAGAAAAAAACAACATAATTATGATACAAATCAAATTTAAGAAGATTGAAAATAAGTTTGGTATTGAAAAGTGTCGGAAGCTGGCAAGATTTGAAATACAAAGACTAAGAAGTTAACAATATGAAACGAAAGGAAAAAGGAAAAGCAAAAAAGAAGCCCTTTATGAGATTCAAGATTGTGGCCTATTGCAAAATTGTAATGCTTATGATGAAATTAAGTCTATAGCATACATCTGATCATGTAAAAGGTAAAAGAGTAGTCATAATGTTGCTGGCTAAAAACATAAAAATGTAGCATGTCTAATTCTAGACATTTTATTAAAGAGCAAAGATAAAATTTTTCCATTTCTGCAAACTTGAACTTCAAAGGTGTGGGTGACAGTAGATATCTCTCAAAACATTTTCAAACAATACTTGCTCTATGATTGATTTTGGCATTAAAACATCAACAAAAGTTTTTAACTCTGAGGTCTTTAATTCTATGCTGTCATTTATTCTGCATTTTGAATGAAGGTTGTAAGAAAAACATCATCGTCCTGCCAAATTGTATTTTTCCCCCATCTACAAAAAAACCACAATGTGAACTAGGAAAAAAAGTAGCCCAAAACAATCGTCCAGTTTTATTTATATTTAAATATGCTTGTGGATATCGTATAGTAAGCATAGCAAACCCAACTTGCTACAACAGAAAATGATAATTTAAATAACAGCGAAAAGAAAATATTGGTCTGTTCTAAATTACAGGATTATAAACATAAATTATACTCTCATGAATAAAGGGGAGGGGGAAAGAAAACATTCACTCATATTAAATCCCTGAAATAACAATAATATTGCAATAACAGTTCCCATTTGATGATTAATAGAAATATTTCAAACTGAGGAAAATTAATTTATCTTTATAATTGATACGGTGCAGCTAAATGATTGCAATCAACAAAGCGGTGTAAAGCAGGTTAGGTTATGGGTTATGTATCATTCATAGCAGCATAAAAATCCATCACTATACTGATACTCTTTCAAACCACAAATAATCAACTTTGAAAGGGCAAAGGCGGGACTTTCACCAACTTCTTTTGTTCTTCTATTTTACAGTGACAGAATGACACAGAAATGTGTAAGGGCCTCATCAACCACAGCACCTTTGTAAGTTATTAATTAAACAAGAAAAAAACACATGGCAGTTCCCGATTTTCTTCCATATAAAAACATCTGAGCTGATATCACAGATGTGAAGCTGTAGGTTTGATGCTTTGTAGTTCTGGTTCATATTAAGGAGGATCTTTAGATTCATCATTGTAGTACCAAGCCAACCTGTGAAAGATATTGATACAAACAAATTTAAAAAGGAAGATGTTTAATAATTTTGATGATAAAAAGACGACAATGACGACGACAACCACCACCACCATCATCATCATGAAAATAATAATAATAATAAGAAGAAAAAGAATACTAACAAAAACTTTGCAGTGAATAACAGTGAAACTAATCTTAGGTTTCTTGTAAATTGAGGGCCACCAACCTAATTCAACTCATGTGAAAAATGTCCTACCAAATTTCAAAAAGTCTTTTCAAACGCACAATTGTAGGTAATCTTAACACATCTTAAGTTCTGTCTTTACTACAAAGGGAACACATTTTAAAATCCTAAATACCCAAGCACCCTGTTCACTTGTAGTTAAGATTCCTCACACCTGACTGTGAAAGATATTT
The DNA here is from genome assembly GCA_003991915.1 of Elysia chlorotica. Taxonomy (NCBI): domain Eukaryota; kingdom Metazoa; phylum Mollusca; class Gastropoda; family Plakobranchidae; genus Elysia; species Elysia chlorotica. The sequence goes on from RQTK01000090.1 coordinate 754,921, forward strand.
ACTGATATGTTTAAAAAGTTTCTTTGGAATGCAAGCATATATTCTAGTGCATAGTACAGTTTGGCAGCCCTGATATGTTTAATACATAATTAACATGACAATTCAAATTCAGATAGGAGAGGAGTACTGGTATCCCTGCATTGTATCTGCCTGGCAGCATTTAAATTTGTCAGATGTTAAGTCTTGGAAAGAGTTCACAGTATAGCCTTGCTGCTGATGTTGGACACTCAGAAACCAACTCTCAGGTTTAATAGATCGCTATGTATATATCTCCATAAAATTCTGAACACGAATAAGCATATCACCATTGATCTATTTTTCTATTTGTTAGATTTTCTATAATTATATTACACAACAAAGTTGTTGAAATATGAGCAAAGAATGTGTTGGTGAAGACCCAGAGTAGTGTGAGATTGAAAGGAAAATTGAATTCTTTCATGATACCTGGTGTGTATCCATATGAGGACATTTCCAGTTGTAAAGATAATACTGAAGGAAGCCATCTCCTACACCAAACTTCAGTTTCTCCAAGAATTCTTTGTTGTCCATCAAGTCTAATGCATTGAACACATCAAAGCCCATCTGGAAATCGCATCATATATAATTTGTGAGAATTACATACACAAAGAACTTAAAGTAAACAAACAATCCAACATTTTCTTTATAATCAGATGTTAACAAATAACTATTTTATATTTATCCTCTCTCCTAAACCCTATATCCTGAACCAAACATCAAAGGATATCTCACAATATAACCTTTCCAAGTGATAAAAATTTACCTAAAAACAGCCAGGAATTCATAAAATATGCCTGGAAACAAAAATGAGGACTCAAGTTACTGCAACATCTTCAAAGCCATGGTGATAATCATAATGGTAATGATGGCTGATTCATTGGTTCCAAAGGTCTAAAGTAAAATGTTTGTCCCTGGCAACATGCCCTCATGTGGAGGCTTGCTTCAAAGCTTGCCACATTAAGTTCATTATATTTCAAAGTTATCTCTAGTGAAACGCTCAAGAGTCTTATTTTCTGTACAGGACCCAGGTCTCTTACCCCTTAAGTGAGGAGGACCACTGCCCAGTAAGCATTTATCTTGGTTTCCAAGCCCAACCCAATCTTCTTTCATAGCCATGTTAATGTCTTAACATGTTATATATGAATTGCAATGGATAGAAATTGAGTCCTGACAAAAAAAAAACAACAACAAAAGAACAACAAAAAGCAATGCAATCTGCTTACATTTTTTGCAACTATCAGAGCATCCTGCATCAGATCAACCCATGGCGTTCTTGTGCTTGCATTGTAGAAAGAGTATGCAGCTCGCAGTGACTTATGGGAAGGATGGTGCATGATCGTTGATGGGAGCGAGTAGAAGCTCACAAAATCTGTCAATTTTCCATTGGTCTGAATAGAACGAAATAGGAGAGCTATGTATTAATGTATCATTGATGCACCATGATCACAGTCTTGGATCACAGGCAAATGTAATATTCAATTGGTTTAAAACAAAATATGTAACTGTGAAAAAAAAAAGAAGATAAAACTCTATTGAAAAATAAAATGCCAAGACAAAACAACAACTCATTATAGAACCAGATATACCTACAAACAAAATAATGTTAGAACAAATTCAGTTTTGGCACAAGAAGAAATTTAGAAGGAAGAGAAGGTGTCTATGGGAAAGGAGAAGATCGATCTTGTGCTTGATCAAATTAAATCGAGAGATACAGTTATAAGTAAATGTACTATTGATGAGCCTACCTCAACCACAAAGCTGTGTATGATGCCTTCACGGGTGATAAACCAGTGCCTGAAGTCTTCTTCATCAAAGATGGGTGCTAATTTGTAACGAGACATGAACTGGAAGGAAGGAAAAAGCAGTTTACATGATCATTTAATAAAACTCAAAATCAAAGCCAGTAAAATGCTTGCTCTATATGTTAGCCAATTTTTTAAAGTTATATTTTAATATCTTCAGACTACAACTATCAGATCTTTTTTATTATACCTTACAACAAACAACAACAAAAAAAGGCACAGAGGGGATGGAATATAACAAAAGAAAAAAACCCACATACACACAAGGTATCAAGGACAGTCATAGTCCTTTCTGTGTACTTACTATCCTCTCATTTATTGTGGTGACATTAAGAGAAAATCTTAAGGTGCCAGTCCTCTTTTACATATTGCAAAGTAACTAATGTCAAAGAGAAAAAAATAAGACAAACCAGCTCAACATTTCTAAAAAAATTTTAAAATCCATTTAAAATGATTCTACACGACTTAGAGCAAGAAAAGCCTACCTCTGAAAGGAGTTTGTATGCTTCTGGTACATCATTTTGTGTCAGCTCTCTGAACCCTGGTGTTCTGGGTGTCTAGAAAAAGATAAGGAAAGGTTACTTCATATGCCATCTTGAAAAAACACAACAACGCCACTTATCCTCAAAATAAATAAAAACAATTCTTAAGTTAATGGAGTTAAACAATCATATACGCAATTTGTACCTGCAAGATATAAAAGATATTGTTTCTATTTATTGAGAGTCAATAAGGAAAAAAAAAATCATTTAAAAAGACTATTTCGGCGTTGGGGGGTTGGGTTGGTTTAACGTCCAACAGCAGCACTATATAGGCTATATTGTGGAAGGGTCCCAAGACGGATGTCTGATAATTTTATGTGCTGCCAAACACGAGACAAGGTGGGGATACCATGACTCTTGTCTCAGGTTTATTTCAATGTGTATAACATAAACAAAATAAGAGAATACCATTGAGGTCTAAAGCAGACACAAGCTTTCTATGTAAAAGGCTGTCTCTTCAAAACAATCAAAACTCACATCAGGCAGTTTGTAGAGCTTTAAAGTTCTTTGCATAGTCATATTCCTGCTCAGGTGAGAAAACTTGACCTCAATCAGTTTTCTTGGATTTAATGATCTATGCCAGTACCTGAAAAATGAAAAAACATAACATTTGTAAACATCTGTATATTTGTTGGTTTCTTAATGTTAACGGACTGTTTCAAAGATCACTCCCACCCAAACTATTTTGAATGCTACCATAAAGAAAAAGAATAGGGATACTTGTACTTCTGTATAAGCCAGTCCAATTATATTGACACTGACACAACTGATCTAGATTCCTACCACAAATTAGAAGACATTGATTACAAAACTATAATTATTGAATTGTAGCCAGATAATTACATAGAAATTCTAAAAATTTTGCTACTCGTGAACATGGGAAGATTACTAAAAATCACTATAAATTTCACTGTCAAAGGGAATGCTCGCAACTAAAAAAAATAAACTTTGTGAAAAAAATATAAAAAGATGCCATCCTCTTTTCCACTAAATACAACACTGTAACAATCACAAATTGTTCCCTAGCAAGCTAATACTTTCATAATGGTTTACACAGCACCTGCAAGATGCTACTGGCTTAGGAAGGACCACTCCAGCAGTGTAGACAGCTTGGAAAAGTCCTTGCTGGTGAACACGCCTGGTGATCTCTTTGATGAGCACAGGCGCCACACGCTTTGCCCTCAGTTTTTTGTGTACACAGAGGAAGTTTATCTCAACCATTTTTTTAGATCTGTGTGAAAGGAAAAAAAATTGTATAAAAGGCAAAACAATAATTATTTAGACATTATTTTCTATCACAGGCAAATATAGGGCAAGACATAAAGGTTGGTTTCTTAACCTCTGATGTCAACAATGAGGCTATATATATATATATATATAAAATTATAAATACCACAGAAGGGACCTTAGAGAGGGATACCCGGGACCAGACCAGACGCATTATACCGACGTGGGAAAAATAATGTGGCTGTCCTTGGGGTTTGAACCAGAAGCTTTAGTTTCGGAGGCACCACATATATGGCAATAATGTAACTCAGTTATGTCTCCAATCTGGATTCTAAATACTTATAAAAACATTATTGATCTCTCAAGTTCATTTGTACCCATTTTAAGAAAATCTTTAAATAAATTCTTAAATAAGCTCTACCTTGTCATCAATGAAAAGATTTTATAAGGAGAATACTCACCTGTCATATATTTTGATGTTTGCTGGCACTGCACTAATAAAGCCAACAAGTTTTTTACTTTTTATGACACGCACGCCACAGTGCCAATCTCTTAACCAACCAGGGGGCTGCAGAGCCCTGAAAAAAAAAGAATGAAAGAAATGAATATAGGATCTGAATGGTATGTAAGGAAATAATGAACGTGTGAAGCAATTATAGTTCACAGGCAAGAAAAAAATATTACAGCAAATGCCTACAATGCACACCTTGCTTTTAAGAATGAACCCAAGGTTATTCAAAAGTTATTCAATGTTTTATCTTTTTCACTTTTCCAAAAGAGCAACACATTAAGTCATAGAAATCTCACAAGGAAAATCAGAAATAAAAACAAAAAAAATACAACATAATACCACCCCACTTCCAATACAAAATGAATAAAAGGCACATCTGGAAATGTGAAATTGTTTTAATGCTAAAATTAAAAAAAAAATGACACAAGATTTTCTATAATGAATTTATTCCCATTGAATTGTACAGAGTGTACACCACTTCTCATTTAAGATAAGCATTAAGTAGCAACCCATTTTATAATACGTAAAAGTCCACAGGCTACCTCAAAATTTTATTTATCAACATGTAGCTGATCATTAATCCTCTAAAATGTTTCAACAAAATCCAAAGTATTTTTACTGGGAATGAACTACAGCCAAAAGGATAGATTAAACATATCATGAATTATGCAGGAGATTTTGATCACTGGTTGCTTCACTGCAGAATTCATAAGACTACCTGAAATGAAAGATCAAGGGATTGGCTTCTTTTGATGGAGATTCAATCTGAAAATTCTACTTTACACCTATGAACCATACATTTTAATGTAAGATTAAAGCCATATGCAATAAATCACATTTAGATTTGCTAATGCTGCAGCTAGATCTGGTGCAGTATTTGAGCTGATAAAAATGTCTACACTAAATGCCATCCAGCAAAAAAAAGAACAAAACAACACAAACTCTGCCCAAAATATAAAATTCATGTACATAAAGACAAATTACATTTTTCACTCACACATTTCCCAGATTTAAAAAAAATCATACTCTGAAATGTTAACTTTTCACAAATAAAACATATGGAATGTCTTGCCGAGTCTAAAAATATACATATACTTAATTTTCAACTCTTACCATTGCAAAAATTCAGGCGAGTAATCAAAGCGGAACATGTTGTCATCATCCTCAACATAATTCTCATTGAGCAAAGTGTACAATTCTTTTAGCTGTGGAATAATAGAATGGGAGGTATGATGGACGAAATTTCAGCTGATGCATGATAACCTTTTTTGAGGAATAAAAAAAAAAAATAAAAAAAAATTACTACTTAGTGAGCCCTACATATGGGTTACAAACGTATAAAAACTAAAATTTTTGCTATGAACCACCTAAATGTAAAAAATAATGTTGAAATATTTAACCTACTTAAATAAAGGCAACTGCAGGGCTTCACAGTGCAATAGGAAGGAAGGCAAAGGTGGATTGCTGAATAGAGAGATGTCATTTAATTTGTCTCCCCACTCAACAGCAGCACTCAAATTGCTTTTTCTGGTGTATTTGACTAAATTTTTTTCAGAAAATTAAAGAATCAATATTTATATAGTTATATGAGTGTAAACAAGGACTTGGAGTAACATGATGTGAGCAGTGTGGGCCTTCTTTGGATGAGATTGATTACTCTTTCATTCTACAACCTATCAACTCTGAATGCTCAAAACTCACTTATGAAGCCAAAGTGGAGGAGAAAAAACTATTGCAAATGAAAATTTTTGGGTTGACGCCCCTACCTTTTACCCAATATTAAGCGGCATCCAAAGCAGTGTAATGGAGGGCAGAAAAATATAACAATTGTAAAAAAAAATATTGAAGTCTGATCTGGTCATCCACATCATATAGATACTGAAACCCATAGATAAAGACTCATATTTCTACTCTCAACCTAAACTTTATGGTAGAAGTATGGGGGGAAAAACACACAACATATTTTGGACTTACAATTAGGGGTTCACTTATATCAAGAGTATCCCACATAAAAAGATGTGGTAAAGACAATGGTTCTTGGCGAATTTCTGAGGGCGGTTTGTCCAATTCAATCTCCTCGTTCACTGATATTTCCTCATCTGTAGAAGGAAAAAAAAAAAAAGTTGTATCCAAGTTTAAAAATAGGAACTGTTTTTACTGCAATATGCATGTCAATCACTGGACATTTTCTGCAATTTCAAACTGACTGTCATGTTAAAGACACAAGTTATCTAAAAGTGAAAGCTAATTGGCCCCTAAGATATAATACTCCTTTGACACTTCATAGATCAAAACTATTTTACATTCTTTCAGTCATCACATTACAACACCTATTGAAGGAATGCGTTTAAAAATTCAATTAATACATACCAAACTTAGGGACTGGTTGTGTCTCCCAAAACTGATATTTCTTTTTCTTGGCTTCATCAATGCTCTTTGGTGCAGCACCCTGGGGCATTGCTAATAGTTCCAAGGCACTCTGAATCTGAGTCAAGTTAGCCAGTTTCTATTGGAAAAATATAAATATTTATAATACAGTGATGCTAACCGGATCATTATTTCTCTACTGTACCGTTTTGTGTAAAGCAGCATAGCAATACATAAATAGCATATTTAATCACAATACATAGTCCATTGTCAAATCTTTCCTTAACTCTCAAATTTTTGGCATCACTGGTGATATACAACAAAACGAACAAAGCACTCATTTCTAACGAGTATTTATAAAATGATCTCAACCCTACTTATACTGCCTGCCCATAACTGCTTGAACTACTACCATGTGGACCTGAACCAAACCTTATGTAACCTGATATATAACAGACCCTAAAAGATTTTTATTGGATGTTTTCACTTTGATTTTGCTACAAAAATATGTAAAGCAATTTGGAACCCTGCCATCAATTTTTAACAGCAAATTCAAGCTTGAGATCTAAAACCTGGACGATTGACTCTCTACATATTTACAATATTATTACTAAAACTAATAGAAATCTGCATGTTTTTTTCATCTAGACCTGACAATCTTTTAACAGAAATGATCTAGGTATCCAAACAAAGATTGGAAGTCAGATAGTGAGTAGCGTGATGTCACCAGCCTTTGACTCAACTCACTATTTATCCTTCCACAATTAGAAACCAGAATTTAATTGCTGCGCAAAAGCAGTACAGTATACATGAAGTTAAAAGTTCAATTGTGACTTTTTTAATATATGGATTGGAACGGAGTTATTTTCCTTTCTTAGAGCCTGATTTAATAGAGCTATAGGGCTATTTGCAAAAGACTAAATAAATTAAACTGGAGTAACGTGAACATTCTTGCAACCCACTAAAGGAGCTAAGTGGAAAAGATACCATTTAAAATTATTAGAACAGTTAATACTTTAAAGATGGAAATCAAAACGGTATTAAATTGATCTTACAATACACATTTCATTTGCTTTATAAAATGATAGACAAAAAATTTAAACAAGAAAAGAGACCCACTTGATTTTCAGATATATTTTTTGCAACAAGAGATGAATCTGCATTGTCTGCAGACACTGCATCAGCTTTTGAATCATGAGACACCTAGACACTGCATCAGCTTTTGAATCATGAGACCCTTGGCTCTCTGAATCTGCCTCCATTCCAGAGTGAGATAATGAGACGTTGTCTTGAACATCCAGGTGCTTCATATCTGGTCCATCCGCCCCTTGGCCGTCTGAGTCACCACTTGAACGCTCCACATCCTTGGTCTTTCGTTTTTTCTTTTTGCTCTTCTTTCTCAGAGATGGATCAACGCTAAGTTATTGAAAAGTACATACACAATTTAAACAATGTATTCCAATGAGTCATGAGAGCAAAGTAGGTAAAGAAAAGAAAACTAAAGACAAAGCTATCATATATTGAGTGCAAGAGCACTCTTGAAATAAATCTGCAGTGAATAGATCGTTTTAAATCAAAGCTGTATTGATAATTTTGCCACACTCTCTGTTAATGTCCCTATTATCAATGACATTGGCATGTGAAATTACTTTAAGTTTAACACAGCAGTGACTGACACATCCTGTAAAAGCCTTGGAATACACTGATGAATCAATTTAAGCCCTGGGTCATCACTACGTCCTTAACCCATATGAAAAAAAGGAGAAAAATGAAGTCAGAAAAAGAAACAACTAGATCATGGTGCACACAAATACAGCAGTCAGCCAAGAAATGAAAAAAATATATGAAAAAGACAAAATAACAACAAAAAAAGACTGGGAAAAAGAATGACAGCAAAATGCATAGTAAATTGAGTAAAGGACCTGCCATGATCTAAACAAGAACAAAGCACTTTAAGTCCAAAATAGACAAATTAAAAGTAGCAAACAAAGGAACCAAACATTTTTATTTAAAAGATAGACAGAATAATGCCCAGTATTGTACAAATACAAAATCATGGGAAACACACAAGTTTTTTGGAGACATTTTACCAGTAACCAACATTGATGATCACCCAATCCTTTTAGAAGTTGAAGCAGCAGTAAAGTAATTTTAAAGAAGGGAATATAACATCCCAGGGGACTAGGTACAGACAGGGGTAAAGTGCTATGGGGCTGACTGTTCTTTGCAACAAGATCTGGCACTCAGTAGAATCACAATGGCCAACACAATGAACGATTGGTACAGTCACTATGACTATTGATTACACTCCCCAAGAAAGGTAACCTGCGACTATGTCAGAATTACCAAACAATCAGTCCAATTATCCAAGATGTCGGTCAAATTAAACTGACACTGACCCAACTATCCACCAGAAGAGAGCAAAATCGCCAGGGCTCCAACCACAAACCTTTTGATTTGGAAGTCGATGTTCTACCCCAGGTCTACCTCGCCCCCCAGCAGGGGAAGAACAGGAGCTTTTAGTCACATTAGTGAAACTACTGGTCACAATCTCAGTGGCCATGCAACATGGATATCAGTTTGAACAAATACACCAATAGCATCAACTTGTACATCAAAGCCAGTGGCATTAACAGCATCAGGTACCTTGGATCATTTGTCTCCTGGGGCAAGACTAGAAATCATTCAGAAACCTGCATATAACAGCTGAAAAATTGAAGCCCCTCTGGATAGACTGAAACGTTGCCCTAAACCTAAAGGTCATGAATCTGCTCACTAGCCATTTCAATATTTCTACACCTTTGGGTCATGGACATTGACAGCAGAATAGTTCTACAGATGAGATGTAATGCAGTCTTCCTGGCATTTCAAACAAAGACCACATTTCAAATGCTAAAGTATCTAATTTTTAATCACAGTGAAAACTGAAAAGACAGAAAATTGTGTTCGATTCATGGGCATGCCAAAAGACTAGAGGGATGATTATGATTGCCAAAACAATCCTACAAATAATTGTACAAGAAAGAAAGAGGAATGCAGAGAATTGTTTGAACCATAATATAGAAGACTTGAAACTAAATCTAGAATCTAGTTCTAGATTTAACTTAATCTAGAATCTAGTTCTAGATTTATTAACACTGAACTCATTCGCTCATTTAAAAGCCTCCTGTAGGCCCATAAAACAAGAGCAATAGCATGTTGACAGAGCTTAAGTGTGCACTGGTCTGGGCAAGGAGTCAGATTAAAAGAAATCAGTTGATTGGGAAGATAAATCTAACACAATCTAGGCTAATTTTTCTACACTTTGATAAAAAGTATTTTTCCACTGACGCAAAACAATAATTTGACAAGAATTTAACGTTCGCGTGATCTGCGTTTGCAGGTTCACAGATGAGATGTCAGTTCGTCAAGAACTGAAATTAAAACAGGAAATATATAGATCTCTATATCTAGATTCTAGGTCTTAACGTAATCTGGAGATATTCCATATGTAATATTTACCTTTCCTCGGCTGCTTCTTCATCATCAGCGTCTACCTCCAGACCGTTTGGATCTGTCTCAGCGTCGGACAGATCATGCAAGGAATCAACGTCCGCCATGATGTCAGAGAAATGATGTTACTGCGGAATGACTATTTGTAATAACGAGGTAAAAGCTATTTAGAAGAAACGCTTTCTTTAATATTTTCAACATCATACTGATATTCAAAAGCATCAGGATATTGTCACATGTTATAATAATATGAGTACATAATTAGAAGAAGAAAAAAGAATCAATGGTTGTATTAGGACCACAACTTATTTACTACATGTCCTTACGTTTGAATAATACAATTTAAGACTATTCGCAAGTCAATCGTGTGCAAAAAAAAAAACCTCTTTGCAACATGTACTGATCTTGATGTAATAAAATAAGTAATGATTGAATTAATTACAAATATAATTTATGATACTGACTTTTTTACGGAGGTTAATAGTAATCTTGTCCAAACCATTCACAGACAAGCAAAAGTTTTAACATTCCCTGCCTTACATATAGATAATGTTATTCGCCAGGACGACCAAACTAAAGAGAAAGGAACGTTGCGCAGGTGTACAGAAAACATAGCAACCTTTTGTTTCAAAATGGCGTCCAAACATGGCAGGCAAGCTAAAGAACAAGCAGTATCAAACCTTTTGAAGTGTACAAGATGTATGTTTGCGTTATTAATGCATATTTATACATACCTTTTGGCTAAGTTGTTGAAAATATGTTTGCATACGTCTATGACCGTGAAATGTTTTTTGGTTGTTGTAATATCTAAATGTTTTAATTTTTAATCTCTTAGATCTAAATAATCTATATTTTACATCTTTTCATTTTTTTTTACATTTAAATTTTAATTCTCCTCTTTGACTAATCCCCCCTCTCTCCTTCTTCAGTGGATAGAGAAGAGATCACCTTGTTGATTGACAGATTCTCAGATCTCTGTCAGAAGGAAGAGGGAAAACTTCACAGGTTGGAGTTTAGAGATGAATTGAATCGATTCTTCAACATTACAGATGACATTCTTATGGACAGAGGTATTTTGGACATTGATATTTAGTTATTTTATATTTCTTTATAGGCACATACCAAAATTCATCTCTCACACTGGTCTTAGGTACATCTAAGTAAGAAACGTTCATCTCAAATCCAAAGAAATCAGACTGAAAGAACACTCTGCATTCAAGAATCAGCAAAAAGTCGCTTGAATCAATGAACGACAGGTGTCAGAAAGCTAAAAAATTGTTATTTACGTGGACAGCATTTAAAATCCAAACCTTAAAAGATCTGCTGTCATCAAAGTTGTCCACTGGTTGGATCGGTATCAGTAAAATGTGACTGACTAAGACAGGAGTTATAGTATCCCTGCACTGTGTCTGTGTGGTAGCTTGTGAAATTGTCGGATGTTAGTCTTGGGACCCTTCCAAAATATAGCCTTTATAGTGCTGACGTTGGACGCTAAGCAACAAACAAAACAGGCAAGTTAGTGTAGTTCTACCACATGCCAGATTAGACAATGTGTACAACAATACTAATACTTAGAGTTAGAGATTAGTCAAAGAGAGAAGAATATCAAGCAGACATTGGAAGGGGACTGGTGACCAAACAAAGAACTGATATTCTAGAAGTAGAAAACATGATCTATGTAGGCCCCTACTAGATGAAGGTCAAGACCACCAAGACTTGGATTGTGGGAGTGGGTGGAAGGATTTAACTTTTAAGGCTTTAAATTTTGTGGGATGTATGAAAAAAAAAAGGAGGGAGAGGGAAATCTGGATGGAGTGATTAGGGTGGGGGGGCTGTTGATTAGTAGTAGTAGTAGTAGTAGTAGTAGTAGTAGTAGTAGTAGTAGTAGCAGTAGTACAATGTAGTAGTATTGTATGACTACACCTGCGCATTTAGCCTGTCAATTCAAGATGTTAGTTTGTCGTCGGCAGCCTGAACTGCGTCATATCCTCCATCAAGTTTTGTAAAATAGCAGCAAAGGATAATAAGGTCAGTTGTCTCAGGACTTCAACTACTTTGGTGTTTCCCTGAGTTGCCATTTATGCATATTAGATTTTGTTTGCCCACATCTGGTTCACAGTCTATTTGTTATGACCCGGTGTTTTCTTTTCTGGTTTTCGAAGCCTGGAACAGTTTCTGATGGATCTTTACTTAGGTTTCTTCCTGTTGATCTATTGATTGCCCATTCTTCTCTCCATGTTGCAGCCATGTTGAATTCCCAAATGGTTGATCTATAGAAAGGGCGTCTACATTTGAGTCTTCATGTTTTGAAGGCATTGTTAGTGATTTGTTTGAGAGTGATTTCATCTTCCATATCTTTTAGTTTCTTCAACATTTTCTGACTTGAAGTAACTAGTCAGACAATTTATTGAGCTAATGGTAGGAAGCCACTGAACAGGAGAAGACTTCAGAGATCCAGTTATAATTCTCATTGATTCTCTCAATGAAAATAATAACACAAAATCTGAAGGCTACTGTTGATCCGCTCAGATGGATCAGCTGGATTGTCTACACTGCACTGCACATGGCTTCATGAATCTTGCGTTCAACAAATTACAAGTATCACAAATAAATGAGCCAGTCTGTTGATCCGATAATAACTGTGCAGTAAAATAATATGAAAAATTATATTGTTTTGGTGTGAGTTCTAGTAACATTGATACATTATATCAAATAAAATACCAAACAGTATAAACATGCCTACCAGTACTCATACATTTCTTTTGTTGGATTTCCAGTTTTCAGAGCGTTTGACAAAAAGTCATCTGGAACCTTGAAATTGGAAGATTATGTGCAAGGCATAGGAAAATTTCTGAATGGCACAACTGAGGACCATGTGCAATGTAAGTATAACCCTTTATATTAAATGAATATTCTTATCAAATGTTAGAGTCTAGAAGGATTGGTACACAGTTAAACGTGTAGAGTCTTTATTAGAAAGAGTTTCTGGGTGGTTTCTTTGTTGTGTTATTCAAATAGGTATTTATAATTAGTCTCAAGTTTTTGAAGAAGAGTAAAGCACTCAATCATATCACATTTATGATTATGTAAGTTTGAGGAATTCATGGGAGGATGAAGCTCATTTTTTATGATGTATACATAAATAGAGGAGGCTCTAATTTAAATTTACCAGACTAATAATCACATAGATGTTCGTCTTATGCATATTTTACAGTTTGAAGGAAAAAAAATTATTCTAATATAACTTGAGCACTAAACTAGCAAGAAAATTTAACTGGATGTTTCAAAGGAATGTAATATTGGATGACTTGTCAGGCAAATACTATTTATCATTTTTCAGTGTGCTTTGATGCTTACGACCTGAACAATGACAACTATATATCAAGAGAAGAAATGTTTCAGCTACTTAAATCTTGCCTCGTAAAGGTTTGTTGCGGAACTAATGCTTCTTTTATTATTGTTTACTAAATATAAAAATTTGGCAGTATCCTTTGATTATATACAAAATCATTTCAAATAATTATTGAAAAACTAGTCTTATTTGATAAGCAAAAAGATTGCAAGAAACCACAATTTAATTTGATATTTGGCGAAAGATGATCTTCAAAATCTATTAATGTGATGTAGGCCTATAATTTTAATAATAAAAAAAGATGGTAAAGCTGTAAGTTCAAATTGTTTTTATTTTCAATAGAAATTATGTGAGGGGAAATGAATCTACACAGTACACTTCAAATTTTCTTTTCAGGCTCCAACAGAGGAAGACCCAGATGAGCTTGTCAAAGAACTTGTTGAAATTGTCATGAAGAAAATGGTGAGCATTCCTGAGTATAAATTAGTGCAATATTCTCTTATTTTATTGTAAATTGTACTGATTTTGAACATAATTGGAAATAACTTTTACTTCAAGTTATATTGGATGCCCTTGTTTAAGAAAGTACCTTTCGCAGCAATAGCAGGTTCTAAAATAGTTTGGGTCTTCGGGGACAAGTTCTTGGACAGTGACCAGGGTTTAATTGAAGATAAGTCTGCCTTAAATTTTGGTAAACCCAAACCACTGAGGTTCAATTTCTAACATCTTAACACAATTACCAAGTTATTGGTACAAGTATGAATTATGATATTGTTTATCTTTATGGCACATGCATGAATGATGATATTCATAAAGTATACTTATGTCTTTAATGTTGATCATTGGCTTGTATAGATTTCTTTTTTTTTTTTTTTACCTTTCTTTTTTATCTTTAATGATCCGTTGTTTATAATGATTCTGGTAAAACAATTATACACTGAACATATAACTTTCTTCCTGCTTGTTAAATTTTCTGTTCACAAAGATTCATAAAGACAGTTCACCCTTGTATTGCATGAAATGGTTAAAATTATTTTATATTGTATTCAAATTCGTAATTTTTTTTTAAATGATATTATTCGATACTGTAAAATAGTTTTTGCAATTTATGCATTATTGTGCTTTCATAAGATGTTGAAATTTTGAAATAAGATCTTAGCCAGCCTTTAATGAAGATATTCTTTCCCTTAGTTCGTTCATGGAGTTGAACTTTAACGATATTTTAAGTGCAAATTTCCTCTCACCTTAAACATCCAAGATTCATATTATTTAGAAAGAAAAAAAAAAGGGGGGGGGGGGGTCACTGTGAAGAATTGCTACTCAGGCTTGGTCTTATTGTTGCTCAACATTTTTTAAAATCCTTTATAAAGTAGATATATGAATTAATAGGTATTAAAATACTTGAGAACACAAAAGCGAAACAAATCAAAATCAGATTGTTTAGTATTTAATAACTTTGTAACTGTTCTGAGGTGGTTGCAACAGAATTACTTTCCCCCCATTGCTCTTTTTCTTTCTTTTTTGTTTTGTTTTAAGGAATCACGCCTTTGTGCCATTTGGATTAGAATTTATAAGTGGCTAAGTGTGCCTGTTAGTCTATATACTCCTAGTCAGTCCTACTCATGATTATGTTATTTTCATTGCAACTATATTTCTTTCATTTTGTTTTCCATCCATAGGATAAAGACCATGATGGGAGAGTGTCTTTGCCAGATTTCAGAGCTGCAGTAGAAGAGGAAAAACTCATGCTTGAGGCTTTAGGAAAATGTTTACCAGATGAGAAGGTAAGTAATGGAAAATGAATCTAGGCCAGGTTAAATTGAATAAAAACAGCTGACCAAATAACACTGATAAAGTGAAAAAAGAAATTGAATGTCAGAAACTTCTTTTTCTCTTTGACTCCAGTTAATAAATTTGATCCGACTGTTAATTTTGTACATATGCGTATGGAATAACTGAGCTTACATGAGGCTACTACATACTGTTTAGGGATCATTCACAAACTAACTAACTTCTTTATTGTTTTATTGTAAAGGCACAATTTTGTTTTATTGTAAAGGCACAGTTTTGTTTTATTGAAAAGGCACAGTGTTTTCCTTTTAGTCCTACACTAAAAAAAAAGTTATAATACTTTCAGTGCAAGCTGACATTTCAAGAAATGCTTCGTATGTCAGGAGGACGCTACAGCTCAGCAAACTCTGTCAGCATCAGCGAGCAGAGGGACAAGAATGCTAGGCGGAATCAGAAGTCACACTAACAAAAGACAATAATGTAAAGGGCTGAAATGCAAAGAAAACAAATATTGGAAGATTTACTGATTGTTCTTTGGTCTACATACTCTTGTTTACAATTGTGATGATAGTTATTTGGAACCAGTGCAAATGTGCACCTGTGATTTTGTATTGATGTCCAAATAGAAAAGCCTAGTTTTTGAAACTCTCTTTTACTGTCAAGGGGACATGCAATTTTTCTTTAAAATAGAAATATAAAGATCAAGTTGGGAAACTGTTTGATTTGTAAACTAAGTGTTTTTGCATTGTGAGGCTTTTTTGCTAATACCTTTGAGATTAAGTCTTTCACTTCTGCAATGCATATTGTATTCGAAATTTTACAATATTATTCACTGGCAAATTTAATTAGATGATAAACTTTTATATCATTGTATTTGTTAATGCTTAGCATGAAATAATAATTTTCATGTATACATATGATTTAAAAAAAAGACTACTAGGTATAGCAAAAAGCATTTGTACAAAGCCTTTGACGGAATAAAATCACCCATGTTTTTTTATCCATGAGTGTAAGAAATAAAACAAGATCATCTTCAAAGAAATCCACAAATTTTGGAGACCTAAATTTCATATATCAAATAGGAATACTGCAAATAAAGACACGATTCAAAGGTTTAGTGAAACTCCCTCATTATGCTCCGAGTTATTGTATTCAATTGAGAGTAACTTGATATCATATTTCTTACTTGAAAATATCTTGCTGTACATAATTGTCTTTGAACATGCATAATGTTTAGTAAGAAACAAAAATTCATGTGTTTGGTTCAATTTACAAACGTGTTGCATTTTTATGTCAATAGAAACAACTTTATTTATATGCTTCAAGCAAACACCAGATTTTTTTTCTCTCTTCAGGATAGCAAATTTTGCATTATTTATAATAATTCTTATCACTTATAGAATTTTGCGGGCTTAATTTTTTTTCTTAATTACTGTGCATAATTTTTTTTAAAACTTTTTTTTTAGTGTGAGCTTAAAGTATTTTTCTTTTATGTACACAGGAAATCTACACATCTTAAATTTCAGCAATAATTATCACTTTATTGAAGGAATGGTGCTAACATTCCTCTTTCTTTTTGTAACTTCCTATCCCCACCTTACGCATAATTGTGATAATGGCATATTATATATATTATATTTTTTAATATTTTATGGGTGCTGATAAAATATGAAAAAAATGTATCCCACTTGTAATTAACACTAACAATAATTAACTCGAAAAATTCCAAGAATTATTGTTTAATATTTGTCCGAAATAAAAAATCAAAATTTATTTAATTTAAATAGGAAAGTTAACTTTTTTTTTTAGAAGGGAAATCTTTGTACCAAAACAGCTTTTTTCTTAACCCCCAAAATAAATCAGCCATCAAACAAGCAAAAAAACCTGTTGCACGTTTTGTCTGAGATTAGAATCCTCTCTCATTACATTTCTAGTTTCATTTCTTTTGTGTGCTAGAACAATAAATGAAAAAAAAACTAATGAACTTGAAAGCAAAATTTCCCTGTGTTTTTTTTTTATTTCTTATGTTTGTTTTCTTTTTAATGCATCCAGAGTACAATTTATTCACAAATAAGGTGTCAAATAAATTGTAAATTGTATTGAACGTTTTGCATCATAACTTAGCATAAAACTTGGAGCATATTAAAGAGCAGCAATATAAAGGCATATTATTCAAATTTTTTTTTTAATGAAGAAAAGAAGTAGTTTTAAATCCATAACCACTTGGCCAGTAACCAGTAACAAGAAAAAGTAACAAAAAGCATAGGCGTTCAATCTAGGTTTACAATTGTCTTTTCAATTTATTTTCGTATATGTATCTTTAGATTCATAGATCAGTTCATCAAGCTTCTATCAATATCATTGTTTCACAAACTCAACGAAACCAGAGACAACCATCATCCTTTAGATAAGTCTGGCCAAGGTACTGTTCAGAAAAATATGAATCCCACTTTTCAATTTTTGATTGTCAGTCCACACAGCCCACATTATCTGCTATGCCACAAATATTTGACTGACTTTCAGCTACAGGCCTGGACAAATGTATTGGACTAATTTTTTTGTAAATTTTATTCAACAGGGAAAAGTAATGAGTCTTGAAATCAAATATTGACATTCAATAGAAAAAGTTTTTTGTTACTGGTGAATTGAGACATTATTTTCAATGGATCATGGAAAAGGAATAGCTAAAAAAATCTAGTAAAACAAGATGGAGTGTGGGTGAACATCTTGCTAATCTTTTTAAACCAATTTTTAAAAAGAACAATTTTCTGGATTAACTCCCAACCTGTATTTTTAACACAGTGAAAACCTTACAGTTCAAATTATTTAGGAATGTATGAAAACTGTGGTGTACAAAAAAGGGGAATTACTGTGACAAATTATATAGGCAGTTACTTAAATGGGAGTTTCATATTGTTTTCCCCACTTTTTTACTCGAAAAATTCCAAGAATTATTGTTTAATATTTGTCCGAAATAAAAAATCAAAATTTATTTAATTTAAATAGGAAAGTTAACTTTTTTTTTTAGAAGGGAAATCTTTGTACCAAAACAGTTTTTTTCTTAACCCCCAAAATAAATCAGCCATCAAACAAGCAAAAAAACCTGTTGCACGTTTTGTCTGAGATTAGAATCCTCTCTCATTACATTTCTAGTTTCATTTCTTTTGTGTGCTAGAACAATAAATGAAAAAAAAACTAATGAACTTGAAAGCAAAATTTCCCTGTGTTTTTTTTGTATTTCTTATGTTTGTTTTCTTTTTAATGCATCCAAGTACTGTATTTTATTCACAAATAAGGTGTCAAATAAATTGTAAATTGTATTGAACGTTTTGCATCATAACTTAGCATAAAACTTGGAGCATATTAAAGAGCAGCAATATAAAGGCATATTATTCAAATTTTTTTTTTAATGAAGAAAAGAAGTAGTTTTAAATCCATAACCACTTGGCCAGTAACCAGTAACAAGAAAAAGTAACAAAAAGCATAGGCGTTCAATCTAGGTTTACAATTGTCTTTTCAATTTATTTTCGTATATGTATCTTTAGATTCATAGATCAGTTCATCAAGCTTCTATCAATATCATTGTTTCACAAACTCAACGAAACCAGAGACAACCATCATCCTTTAGATAAGTCTGGCCAAGTGTTTAATTTTCCCTCGCACTTTTCAATTTTTGATTGTCAGTCCTCACTGCCCACATTATCTGCTATGCCACAAATATTTGACTGACTTTCAGCTACAGGCCTGGACAAATGTATTGGACTAATTTTTTTTGTAAATTTTATTCAACAGGGAAAAGTAATGAGTCTTGAAATCAAATATTGACATTACATTGCGTATGGTCTCACTATTTCAATAGTAATGGTTGGTTGGTTGGTTGGTTGGTTTTAACGTCCAACATCAGCAACTTATGGCTATCTCGTGGACGGGCCCCAAGACGGACGTCTGACAATTTTATGTGCTGCCACACGCGAGACAGGGTGGGTATACCATGACTCCTGTCTCAGCCGGTCACATTATACTGACACCGACCCAACCAGTAGGGATTGCAACAGCCAGGATTCGAACTCGGGACCTTTTGCGTCGGAAGCCGATGTTCTACCCACAAATTGATGACTTTCACCGGCCTGGAAAAGCTAATTATGAAAGACTATTCAACAGGGAAAAGTAATGAGTCTTGAAATCAAATATTGACATTCAATAGAAAAAGTTTTTTGTTACTGGTGAATTGAGACATTATCTTCAATGGATCATGGAAAAGGAATAGCTAAAAAAAAATCTAGTAAAACAAGATGGGGTGTGGTTGAATATCTTGCTGATACTTTTAAACCCATTTTTAAAAAGAACAATTTTCTGAATTAACTCCCAACCTGTATTTTTTAAACAGTGAAAACCTTACAGTTACAATTCATTTTTTTGGGAATGTATTAAAACTGTGGTGCACAAAAAAGGGGAATTACTGTGACGAATTATATAGGCAGTTACTTAAATGGGAGTTTCATATTGTTTTCCCCACTTTTTTAAATATTTTTTTTCAATCCAGGAGAATTAAAACGGATGTTGTTTAAAGAGGTGTGGCAAATACAATCTGAAATAGGATAATCCAACCAGGCAGACTTTGAGTAATGAGTATGATTTTACCAAAGCTAAAAAAAAACCTATAGTATTGCAGGATTCAGTTTTGAATAATCTTCAGTTTCCACTGTAATTCAAGTAAGTTCAAGTTCAACATGTATGACTTTCACCAAAACCTTACAAAATTTCATGGTGGCTTCTGTCCCACTCTTTCTCCGATAATCTGTTGAAAAAAAAAAAGAAAAAGAAAGTGTGACAAAACATTTTCAAATATCAATCTCAGTCTTTTGAACTTTGTCTTGTGTCTGACTCTTGTTATCATACATGTACCGATAGCTGCAAATTGATATATATATATAATTTTATATATGGGACTGCACTTAAACACATGTGCAGAGGTGACAATGAGACCATGTTTAACTAAAATCATTAAAGATATTAAGTATAGCACTTCTGAACTTGACAACAGAATGAATAAGTCAAATTAATGCTGCTTGTAAAGTAAAGAAGGGGGTTTATAAAGCAGTTACTGGCCCCTTATTCTGTTGTTCTAAATTGTGAAATTGTGTGATGTTAACAAATTAGAAACAGAGGAGAAAAGGGAGGAGGGGGGGGGAGGATTAGAAAGAAAGTAGAGAAAGGGGGAGACAGACAGACAGAAAATGAGTCTAGTGAATAGCATTTTACAAACAAAATTCTTCAAAAAAATATTCATCTAAGATTAGTTTTAATATTGTATGAAAGTATCCAACAACTAAGACACATTAACTCGAGAATCAAATATTAAAATGGAAAATAATGCCCAATAACAATCTGAAAAGGCAGAGACATGTTACCCTCCATAAAATCCCTTCTTCCTCAAATCTCTCTAAGAAACACTTCAATTCTGTACGGTTTTAATATTTGATAATATACAGAATTAAATGATATATTTACAACAGCTGCAAAACACAAATTCTATGATTTTCATGATAGAACCCACCTTTGATATCTTGCCCCTGATGGACAGGATGGTGTCATTAACAGACTGCTGAGCCACAGTGGGCAGGGTTCTTTTTCTCCCGGGCAACTCCTCTGGTCCTTGAACTTTGCCCAAACGAAAGGCATTTTTCCGCAGATTGTCATCTTGAGAGCCCCCAGCCCCGGCAGGTTGTCTGGTTTCCTCTGCCTCCTGCCCTGATGCTGCTTTCTTGACAGTTTGCCTTGGAACAAATTTGAGAGCAGGCTTTGCTACTTTGTAGTCTCTAATGACTATTTGCGAGTCTTGAGGATTCACATTGTCTGTAGATTTGATTTTTTCAGTATTTACCTCATGATGTGTAGGAACTGAAAAAGTTTTATAGTTATATTCAGGCACACTCAGTCTGCCATCATACCCTTGTGGCAGAGTTGCATGAGCAGTTGGAACTTTAGAATACTCATACTGCCTCCAATTTTCCCTTACCATTTTCTGCTTACCATTTGCCTTGATGGATATGGGAGGCAGAGGTAGATGAAATACGTTGTGCTCTGTATGACTCTCTGATTGAGGTTGTGAAAAATCTGTACAGTTTGGTGCAGGTGTTAAAGAAGGTGACTCTTCAGGAATAACTGGTGTTGTGGCAACAGCAAAACTCGTGGATTTTTCTGGTGCATCAGCATGATGGTGCAACAAGGGTACTTCTGGATTTGAAATCTGCATTGGCGTACCAGGAGGAAGAGGTAGAGGTGGCACCCTTGACTCAACAGCTACTTCATGAGATTCAGCACTATTTAAGGCAAGCTGTCTCTGTTGTCGGTATTGTGTTCTCTCATTATCTGAAATGAAAAATCAAAAGGAAAAAAAGTATCAAATGCATATTTTGAACCTTGGACAACAGAACTATAAAAAAGTTTTAAAATTTTGTTCAATGAAATAAGTATTAAATAGAACGTCACTAAAAAGTACATGTATTAACAGAATTAGGAAAAAACATAAGTATTTTATATAAAAGGCCATAAAAAGGTAACAGAAACTTTTTCTCGTCTTATATTTTTTCTGTAAGGACATACAATTATAACAAAACCTACAGAACAGCAAATATGAGTTGCACATAGAAATGCAGTGCGCCCTCTTAATTTCTTACATTTTATCTCTTCTTATAAGTGCAGTAAAACTCAATTCTGTAATTACGAGATTTCTTGTTTTTCTTAATATCTCTTGTCATAGCAAGGGTTTTTGTTATTCCCAAAATAAGATTAAAGAGGATTATATTGATAGAGAAAAAAAATTGCGAGGTGACAGACTCATAGATATATATATATATCTTGTATACATACCATGTGTCTTCTTCTTGTTTATGTATGTTTTTACTATTTACCAAATAGTACAATGTACTACCCCGATTAAGTTTGAGTTTTGTAAAAGGGTGGTGCAAGGGGATAAAACTTAAATGCATAAGTCATTTGTATAAATCCTGGTCTTTAGCAAGAGTTAGGTCCTGTAGGGGAAGGTGAGGTTATCACTAATGTCACTTTATCAGCAACAGCATGGGAAGGTGTGGGAAGAGTGACTAGACCTGGAAACATGTGCATGTTTTAGCTGCCAGAATAAAATGTTTGATATTTGGCTATTTGGCACTTTTCTAAATTTTTTTTTCCATTTTATGTTGGGAATGGGGTTGGATAAGATCTATTCTCAAACTTCTCGTTATTAGCAGAAGTAATTGATTTAGGGTCTCATTATTTCCCAAAAAAATCATATGGCGAAAAAAAGCAACAAACAAACCGGGATTTCCAAACCTGTTGTTATTACAACAGTTATCGTTATTCGAGATGTCTTTAAAAATTTGAACTACTGTATTACCCATTCATTCCAAATTTTTAAAAAAATATCTTATTGACAGAGACTAGACGACAGACTTCTATTTGAAGAAAAAAGAAAACACAATGTAAAATAAATTGCAAACAAATATATTTCAAGCATATTTCCTAAAAAAACTTACTATGTTGTCTTATCTTCTTAGCCACAACTTGGCGTCTGTCACAGAGTTTTTCTCTGGTCTCTTGCACAGATTCATACTCAGGGGCGTAAAACACATGAAGACAGCCGCCAAAGAAAGAATACTCGTCAAGCTTTCTTTTCGCAAATCTAAATTAAACAAAGTTGGGAATGATTATAATTAACATTCATGTGAAAGTCAAAATGCTAAGCCAGCAATATACGCTCTGAACTATGTAAAAAAAAAAAAAATTTGGCAAACACACTTAATAATTCTGGTTACGTTGTATTCCATTTTTTTACTGCTCAGAAGAAAACTTTGGGATGATGTTCCCACAAATAATTTGACCTCATACAAACTTGGCAAATTGTGCAGTTACTTGTGTTGATGTAATCAGATGTTAAAATGTAATACAAAATTATACTTTCTGATTGGATAGGGCTTACTGAGAAAAAATTTAACGATCTAACT
Source organism: Elysia chlorotica (assembly GCA_003991915.1). Lineage (NCBI taxonomy): Eukaryota > Metazoa > Mollusca > Gastropoda > Plakobranchidae > Elysia > Elysia chlorotica. The sequence goes on from RQTK01000090.1 coordinate 778,029, forward strand.
ATGGAGCTAAGTTTTTTATGAAACAGAATTTGCATAATTTCACTCTTCAAATGTATTTCAGCTGCATAGATTTAAATGATTATATGAAAACTGTCAAAAGTGACACACTGGAGACAACGGCAGTGTATGTTTTTTTTTTATTGCTGTGGCTGATGCACTTACCTTGATGATTGAATCTTTTTATATTTGATCAAGTACACCTCAGTGTATTTATCTTCACAAGGATATTCATCTAGGGGCCTAAACTCCTCCACGGGACCAAAGGAGGAGCACAGTTTGTTAAGCTCACCACCAGCACCAACGCTAGGAACACCTTGGATGATTAAATAGATAGATTCGTTGTTCACAGTGTATACCTGTTGAAATAATAGAAAAAATGTAGGTTCTTTTTACATTGAGGCATGCTTATGATTTTCATTCTAAGGGATATGGAAGAAGCTGTTCCGATTTTATGGTAGAGATTTCTATACAAACATCTAGGCCTACAAGAGTTGTATCAGCTCTTGCATCATCCCTATTCCCAAGCATTAAACAATTTTGTACAGCTAGATCCTCCACTTTAATCTTAAATTTGCTATCTGTACACTAACAGGTACAGTGAGTTTTCACAACAAAGCAATGATGGAAGAAAAATTTCTTTGATCTTACAACCACATGGATTGCTCCTAGCTTAGAGTGATCACTCATGCCCTTCTCCAAATCTCTCTCCATACAGAAACAGTAAAGGCTTTGTTTAAGTTAAAAGATTTAAGAGATTGAAAGAAAAAAATCCAATCTTCTTTGTTAAAACAGGTTTATAAAAAAATTTAATTCCAAGTGCCAAGAGCGAATTCTTAGACAAGTGATAAAGGGAACAAAATTAAGCTTCACTGGGAAAGCAGATTCTACGACACAGTGAGTTTAAAGGCGATGAATTTTTAGATGGAGACCACTGTCTTACACAAAAATTTGATATATTTAATTTATTAAAGGTTTCAAACTGTGACTAAAGCACTTAATTATTTTATAAATTGATAAAATAATGTGGAAGTTAACTAGGTATTATAAGACAATAAACCTCATTTAAAAACAAAAGGATACCCTACTTCAAGTTCAGGCAACCTGCTAGAAATAAAGATTGAGAGGAATAAAGAGCATACATGTAGCTGCAGCAGAAAACATTTTTGGGATTGCTTGCTTTGATAATTTATTATATTAAAAATACAAAAACTCTATAAAACAACACAAGCTTGCAAAAAATGAACATATGATGGAAAGTAAAATGTCACACTTCTCAGCTCTTTTTTAGGTTTTATTCACTGATTTCCCCAGTTAAAAAAAAAAATACTACCACACCCTTTGGAAAAATTGTCTGAACATTTTCCCTCAAGTATACAGCGGGCATGCACTGAATGCACTAAAGGCACAACATAGGCTAAGGGGGTCCAGTGGCATTTTATTCAAATTTCCTGCACTTTTATTATTTTACTTTTAAAAAGAAACATATCTTCAATATATATGCGTAATCAGCCAAGGCTACCACACAACTCATATAAATAGATAGAGCAAATCTAAATGTACTCACTTTGACAGCTTTTGGATGCCTTCCCTCTCTGTATGGAGGTCTTGAAACACACACCTTTTGCTTTAAATGATGAGAAGGTACCTCCATCTCACACCCTTTCTCTAGTCACAGCCTGAACAAGCAAAGAAAAGTGGTAAAAACTAAGCTGAATTTTTTTAATACAAGAAAAAAGATTGTCTGCAAAATGTTGATCTAAAAATCATATTCTTCTTGTTTTTTTTTTTTTTAACTAATTGGGCTCTGCTCTTCTGATGATGATTGATCCTATATGGCGTGACGGTATCTCAGTACTTTACTGACATTTATCATATCAACACTAGTGCCACCAGTGCCTAAAAAAACTTAACTGCTAGAACTATGAGGAATCAAGACCTTTTGTCTTCTCTATATAGATGATACAAAATTAAAGGAGACCACTGTCTTACACTTGAATACATGTCTCATGATTTGAGAACATAAAAATTAAAATTTCAACCAATAAGTTTAACAATGTTATGGATCAGGGGCTCAACAGGTTAAAACAGCTGTTCATGTAGACAGTGTATAAATGATTGAGCAATACATTTCTTTGCTTGTCAAAATAATTAATTCCTGTACTTGCAATGGTGTGATTAACAGAGACTGTGCTACTTCTATAAATATTTAAGTAGATTTAAGTAGTGGTTAGCAGTGGCTCAAAGTGAAAATGCAGAGCCTCAAAAGTCAAAGTAAAAAATTATAGCATTTTGGGGAATTAGTCTAGAACATTAAGGGCTTCATTATTTTTTCGATCATTTATACTTTCTAATGATGTAGATTTAGATCTATATATAACTCAAACTGTTTCGTTATTTTTACTTATAAATTATAAATGATATTTAAATCACAATTTGACTCTACCCAGCGATTCCTAAGAACAACTAAAGTAACAATAACTTTACTTTTGCTTCCTAAATTTGAACATTTTAGTCTTTCCTCTAAAACTTCAAACAGGTTTCTAGTCTTATATATAATATATGTCAAGCGCCATTTGACGTTCAGCCCGATCTTAAGACGACATATGACCATATGACGATTCACAGAAAGAATGACCATCTCGAAATGGGCGCTCCATAGCATTTCGATTATTGGTGCTTTTCTTTCTCCGTTTCATTGCACTTTTACACTCTCAAATTTATGAGAGTTATCTTTTCTTAGAAATATTGACAACAACACTGCATACATCATATGGGAGCCATTGGTTTATATATATATGATATCCCCTCTGTACTTTTTCCCACGTCAAAACTGTTGTACTGTATCTCAGTGCCATCTCTACCATTGGCCAAGCCTCTGACACTGTAGCTGTCTAAGCCTTCCAAGACAACCACTAATCCGATTGCTCAGTACTACCATTCCCCTAGCCAAAAACTTGTCATCAATCTGATGAACGTACAGGCCCGCATCAATTCGCATGATTGTGATGTGTATGCCCTGGGACTCATCACCGAGATCCGATGACCATAGCTTTCCTGGAACCTAGAAGTCATACAGTGTCTCCGTTCAAACACCATGGCTCCCTTTCCGACGTCAACCTGTACTGTAAGGACCCCCAAAATATTGCACTGCATGACAGAGAATATCTTAGAACTGTTCTTGTCATGGAATAGACACTGGCACACTCATGGTCCAGTTGGACTCTTGCAGTGAACGATGCCACACAGACTTTCTCAACATTGGAAAGGAGGATCTGGAAGCTTTCAACTGGTTGTGCAAAATCGTTTGTTTACAGTGTTTCCAAGTGATCGGCAGATAGCACATTTTTGCTTGGTTTGCACAATCTTTGTATACAGCTCTACTCATTTTCGGAAATGATCCATATCACCCCTATCTTGAGATGGTTGTACTTTCTGCGGATCGTCATATGGTTCTGTACCATCTTAACTTACGACTTAAGATCACGCTGATCGACAAATGGCGTTTGACATTTATAATATCATCAGACTTTTTCCATCTGTTTTCAACAAGTTTGGTAGATCTGTAAATCTAGGTCTACAACTTATCCCCTCACAAATCCCAAACTAGATCTAATTTGTAAATACCAAAATTTCAAGGCATGAGCTGTCTTTTCGCTTTGAAGTGCATGTCTGACAAAGTGGTTTTTAGTCAGTTAAAAATTTAGTTTCTAGATCTAGAATCTAGAGATTTAGGCACGTTTACAGTTTATTCGTACAAATAGGTTTATATTTAATGCCAATGATGGATCCTTCAGTGATTTATTTATTTGGTTTTTAAAGGAAGGATGGATTTAAGTGATTTTTACTCTTTAAAATCATTGAAAAGTTGATTATATGGTCCAAATAAAGCCGTACCAATTACCTGTAAGAGTATCTAGATATGTCTCTATTTAGCCTGTACTTTTTATCAGGCTTAGATTCTAGAGATAGTCTTCTTCTGATCGTGGCAAATAGCTTTTAAAAATAATAAAATATGTGTCCCTTCCAATGCAAAAAGCATTCGGACCTCAACAAAATAAATTAAAGGCCTCTAGATCTAGAATCTAGATCTTGTTTCACTTTCGTTTCCTTACAGTGGAAGGCCTACACTCGGAGTTTATAACGCAGCTTGGTATACGTTTTGTGGAAATTTCAAAAGGCAGTGATTTAAGGCAGTGAAAAATCCCAGTTATGTACCAAGATTAAAAAAAATAGATATAAGTTTATTTACTGTGGTTGTGTACGCTTCCATCAGACCCCAAAGACTTAGACTGGATGACATCAGAAAAATTTAGGAACTTTTTAGAGCGCCATGCAATATGCAAAATTGGCCAATGACAATCTAGTGCTGTTAATTTTAAACGGCCATGCAAAGACATCAGGGCTAGCATAACATATATTTTGGAAGCCTTGAAAGACATGCATACATAGCAGTGAACGTGCCTGGTGCTATCGCAGTCTGTAACGAAAGAAAAAAGTACACTTCTGTCATTTCCTCCAAATAGCTTTCATGAGATGGAGCCGTCAGTCTATATACCCTTTAAACTGTAGTTAGGCCCTACTGTACTATGACTATGCTGGAAAAGCGGTACAAGGACCCCAACAACTACAAATACCTTAATGTCGCCATAGGAAATTCGCCGATTTCCGAACGTTCCAGCTCGCACTGAAGGACAGAGGAAGAGAAAAGCAGTGAAGTCAACAATGTTGACAAACAAAAGTCAACCAAATCTATCATAACCACAGATGGTCAAGAAAAGCTGAAAAAAAAATAGCACATGAGTGTAAGAAGAAGAAAAAGATGATGATGATGATGATGATGATGATGATGATGATGATGATGATGATGATGATGATGATGATGATGATGATGATGATGATGATGATGATGATGATGATGATGATGATGATGATGATGATGATGATGATGATGATGATGATGATGATGATGATGATGATGATGCCAACATTGCTCTCGGCAACATTCTCTGTGAACAAATCAGTGAAGATAATGGGCTGTTGGGTGGTGATTTCAAACTTTTCACGCACAATTGTTACGTTTTTACTACTCAGAGAGATAAAGGAGTCACCGAACAAAGAACTGCGGGACAGAACGAAGCAAACCCCCATGGAGACGGAGATCAGAAACTGCAAATGGGGCTCAATAGTCCACACACTACGAAAGCAAACAGCACAAGGCGGAGTGGAACCGCCAAGGTAAGGCAAGGTCAGGCGTCCGAAGCAGACTTGGCAACAAAACACCGATGCTGAGATAAAAGCCGCTGATATCGCATGGCTTGAGATGAAGAGGACTTACCAGAACCGAGTTCGGTGGAGGAGATTTGCTGCGGCCCTTTATAAACTAAACAGCCCTTACTTGTTAAAAATGTAATTAGGGCCTAATTAAATCATCCTTTTGATTGAAATGATCAGCCGTGTCCCCCCCCCCCCATATATAAAGGTGTGCCGTTGAGTAGCGCATATCTGTATATAAGATGTTTGTTATGGGATAGAGGGTTTACATGGAATACATTTAGCGTATCTTATGACATGTTAAGCTGTTTGACGTTTCACCCTGGATCTGTGAATTTTTTTAACCCCCAAATCGGTTGAAACAGTCACAATAGAAACGTCGTTTTGTCAATGTATTAATATGGAAGTAGTACAATATCATAATTCTAGGTTAGTATCATTGCTCTGTACCCAGAAATGTAAAGAGCGAACTGTCTCAAGTGGTAGAGCGTTGGTCTCCAGATCGGAATGTCCTGGTTCGGTTCCACATCAATAAAAAATTTACTCACTCACTCACTCATGCCCGTTATGCCTCCATGGCATGTAGGGCAGCAACAAGGATCTCCACTCCTGTCTGTTCTGGGCCAGCCTTTCACCGAACTCCACGTGTGCTTCATGGTCTTCAGCTCGCTCTCCACCGTGCGCCTCCAGGTGTTTTTAGGCCGCCCCCTCTTTCTTCTCCCCTCCGGTGTCCAGTGAAGGGCTGTACGGGTGATGTTGCCCTGTTCCTTTCGCATGACATGTCCTAGCCATCTCCATCGCCTTTGCATGATGATGGTATCCATGCAAGCTGGTTGCACCGGGCGAGTAGATGTTGGTTGGAAATGGTTTCCGGACAGGATATTCGCAAGATTCTCCTGAGGTTCTTGGTATGGAAGGTTGACAGTTTGTCGCTTTGGGTCATCCTCCAGCACTCAGAGCCGTAAATAAAAAATTAATTTGTCTGATTTTGTCCTCAGTTCAGTAATTGATTGGGTCAATGTAAGTATAAGGTGACCGGATGAGACAGGAGTTCATGTCTCCCACCCTGTCTCATGCGTGGCAGCACATAAAATTGTCAGAAGTCAGCCCTTAATAAGTATAGCCTATATAGTGCTGACGTTATACAGTGGAATTTTTGACTTTTCACTCCGTCCTCCCCTTCGTATATAATTTATACTAACATGTAGGCCCTAAATCCATATTTGTTTCGTTATTCTCACATACCTTTTCTAAGGGTCTTTGCACCATTACATTCTGTTTCACTCTAACAACTCATATAATTATTGAACTTTTAATCAGAGAAGTAGGTATACATTAAATTTAACAATTATTTTGCTTCAAAGTTTTCAATTACCTTGTGATTTATAGATGATCTAGCTACCCACAAAATTTCTTTACTCTAGTACAACTGCTTCAAGGTCAAGCTAAGGACATAATGAACACCCCTCGTATGTGTGTGTGGGAGGAGGGGGTGGTGGTGATGGGGGGCTAAATACTCTTTGCGTGTGAGGTTAAAGAATATTGTGAGTTCTTTACATGGACGCTGATGGAGACTTTGACATTCAGTACCTCAAGAGAAGTGACAAGTCAAGAATAAGATTGTGCATAAAAAGCATATTATTTCTAAGCTAATAAAATAAAATCAGACATTAAGGGAACACAACGCACAAAGAGTGGCTATGTTTTTATGGAAGACATTGAATGTTAATCGTAATTGTTCTTGATCAGTTGTCAGTGAAAGGATAAAAAGCAAGTGTGTGTGTGTGTGTGTATGTGTGTTTGGAAGGGGGGTTTAGTTTATTGGAAGGGTAGCCATGCTTTTAATTGTTGTTATTTTTGTGTTTATTTGTTGCTGTTTTTTCTTCTCTTTTAATGGGGTTGGGAAAAAGCGAGTAGATGTTGGTTGGAAATGGTTTCCGGACAGGATATTCGCAAGATTCTCCTGAGGTTCTTGGTATGGAGGTTGACAGTATACATGTATAAAAGTGTGCCGTTGAGTAGCACATATTCTTATGTATATTATAAGATGTTTGTTATGGGATATAGGGTTTACATGGAATACATTTAGCGTATCTTATGACATGTTAAGCTGTTTGACGTTTCACCCTGGATCTGTGAATTTTTTTAACCCCCAAATCGGTTGAAACAGTCACAATAGAAACGTCGTTTTGTCAATGTATTAATATGGAAGTAGTACAATATCATAATTCTAGGTTAGTATCATTGCTCTGTACCCAGAAATGTAAAGAGCGAACTGTCTCAAGTGGTAGAGCGTTGGTCTCCAGATCGGAATGTCCACGGTTCGAATTCCACGATCAATAAAAAATTTACTCACTCACTCACCCATGCCCGTTATGCCTCCTGGCATGTAGGGCAGCGACAAAGGATCTCATGATCTCCACTCCTGTCTGTTCTGGGCCAGCCGTTGCACCGAACTCCACGTGTGTTTCATGGTCTTCAGCTCGCTCTCCACCGTGCGCCTCCAGGTGTTTTTAGGCGGCCCCCTCTTTCTTCTCCCCTCCGGTGTCCAGTGAAGGGCTGTAAGGGTGATGTTGCCCTGTTCCTTTCGCATGACATGTTCTAGCCATCTTCACCGCCTTTGCATGATGATGGTATCCATGCACAGCTGGTTGCACCGGGCGAGTAGCTGTTGGTTGGAAATGGTTTCCGGTCAGGATATTCGCAAGATTCTCCTGAGGTTCTTGGTATGGAAGGTTGACAGTTTGTCGCTTTGGGTCATCCTCCAGCACTTAGAGCCGCAAATCAAAAATTTATTTGTCTGTTTTTGTCCTCAGTTCAGTAATTGATTGGGTCAATGTAAGTATAAGGTGACCGGATCAGACTGGAGTTCATGTCTCCCACCCTGTCTCGTGCGTGGCAGCACATAAAATTGTCAGAAGTCAGCCCACAATAAGTATAGCCTATATAGTGCTGACGTTATACAGCGGAATTTTTGACTTTTCACTCCGTCCTCCCCTTCGTATATAATTTATACTAACATGTAGGCCCTAAATCCATATTTGTTTCGTTATTCTCACATACCTTTTCTAAGGGTCTTTGCACCATTACATTCTGTTTCACTCTAATAACTCATATAATTATCGAACTTTTAATCAAAGAAGTAGGTATGCTGCATGTAAACACATTAAATTTAACAATTATTTTGCTTCAAAGTTTTCAATTACCTTGTGATTTATAGTAGCGGTGCTGATTGAAATAGAAGAACAAGAGATAAATCACGATATTTGAAAATAAAAGGAAAATACTCCATCCCATGCTTCCACAAATGTTTGACTTTGTAATTACATAGAAAAACAGAAAGAAAAGACTTGCGATAACAACCGTTTGAAGGAAGGGGTGGAGATGCACCCAGACTATGGGTTCTAAGATGTAATCAAGTATTTGTAATTTCTCTCTCTCTCTGTTTCTAATACAATGTTTTTTTCGTTGCCTCACTCTTTTATCTTCTATTAATGTTGTCTATTGCCATAGAATTTTATCAAGAAAACTATAAGTTGTCTAAGTACATGCAGATAAATAGAAAATTCGAGAGATATTTAAATCATGAACGGCAAATAAGTGAAGTCAATTAATGATCAGACAAGTTTGATCTCCACAAATGAATATTATAATCACTGGTCACTGATTTAAAAAGCTTTTTCTTATTATCTTACCTTTATATTGTACGGCCTAGACAGGTGCATTATCAATTTACTTAGATGAAGATAACACAATTTGTTCAAAAATGATTTTAATGCTTGTCTAACATAATACATCTAGTATATATGTTTCAATTTTTTTGAATCGTACATAATTTTCTTTTTCTAGTAGCCTTGTGCCATCATTTTTTGTGCAAGATGAAAATAAAATATGATCTAAGCAATATGGTTGAAAAAGTGTAGTTAATTTCAGAAAACGGAACATATAAAAAAACAAAAACAAAAAAAACAGGAGAGGAAGACAAAGGCAAATTTTACATTTCTAGTATTCTACATTTAGTGCTACATGTACTGCAATCTGGACTTCTTTGAATAATAAATGAATATTTTGCCCACAGGTCTAAAATGTTAAATGTAATGTAAGAAAACAAAGAAGAAATAAAGCACTTTAATTACAATTATCATTTTATCATTTCAAACATGTACTCAACCAAAAAAAACATGTAATGATCTTAATTTTTACAACTAGAAAACGAACATTTTTTTTTTTTACAAAGAGATCACATTTTCACACACATGTCAATAACTTTGATAAAATCAATATTTGCAATCCAATTTCAAGTCATTAAATTTTCAAATCTTTGAAACATTAAAAAAGAAATCTTCAGGTATGTGTCGACTTAAAGTAAGGAGAGTAGGTAGTGGAATGGGAGTTCCTGTGTTGCAAATTAGAAAAAAAAGTGTGGTAATGTAAATTTGATTCACAATGGTTCAAACTTATCGATTAAATTAAAAAGAGATTGATAATGAAAATAAACTGTTATGGAGTGTAGCTACTCAGGTATGAAAGCCTCTCATTTTGCATTGTTCTGGCAAGATCTCAAGAATAACCAAGATAATAGCACACAAAATATTGATTAAAATTTACATTTACTGAAGCTGTTAAAAGATAATCACTACTCCAAATCCAACAGCTTAAAAAGCTGTGATTAAACCAATGCCTTTAATAAAAAAAAAAAGAAAATAAGTATATAAAACTTATGAAATAAAGGACAAATCTGTGTGGTAGCACTGAGTAAAAAAAAATTATAATGTGATAGAATTGCAAAACAAAAATTATTCCAACATACAGAAATACTCGAACTTGAACATATAATACATATGTATCTTGTTGATTAAGGAAATGGGCCTGAAATAAGGCAATTTTTTAATTACAAAAACAACAACAAACAAAGAAGAACTAGGTGGAAAACATCCCATGAAGCATGGTTTAAGATTTTCAATTTTCTTTTCACAGTTGCCAATGTTATTCATTCCAAAGATTTTTCTACCTTCCTCCAACCTTAAATCTTATAGTCTATGAAAAGTGTAGTACTAGTATTGGTAAGGGGAAAAAAATTAAATGTGACAGCCACAAATATTTCAAAATCATTCATTTACACAATCATCACATTAAAAAAAAAATTGAATTTTTAGAATAAAAAAATATATATACAAACAGAACTGAAAAAAAGGAAGATTCCTCAAACAGCAATGACTTTGAAGTTACAATATATATACTATTACAACACAATCAAATACACCATAAAGAGTAAACATGTATATAAGTAAGTACTAACTGTGATAAATGTATGTCTATAGAATGTGACATTCTTTAAAAAACAATATACAAATATCACAGTCTTCACTTAAAGACTTATTATTATTGTGTCTCATTTAGCAAAGATAGCATGAGTATCAATATTACAACAAAAAAAAAAGAATGTATTTATTCAGGTGCAAAGTTTTGTCATGAAATGACTTTCAATTTGCCGTGCAAGCTTTGACCAATACATGTAATAAAATTATAAGACATTTTGAAAACCTGGCATCTAAATAATATTTTCCTAAAAAAACAACAACCCCAAAACAAACAATAAACGATGCAAATAGTGCAAAAATTTTTCTTCTGTAAACTTTAAAGGATAGAACCAACATCTTTTTTTGGAAAACAAAATTAAATAACAATTTCTTAAGATATTATTGCTATGGGACATATTGCACACCTCAGCTACTTATACCATTGCATAGACGCTGCAATTGATTTTTTATCTTGTCCTTAACTTGCAACTAGAAACAGATGAGAACTACAATTAAGGTGTCAATATTAAATAAATTTCAAAGACCATATCAGATAAAACTGAGAAATAGTGATAGAATATTGGTTCATGACCATGCTGACTGATCCTTTCTGCTTTGCCCGATTGTTAACTCATTAGACCCATAATCTCTCTAGACAAAATCAAACGTTATTGATCAAATAGAAATACAGTGTATATGAAAAGCAACAAAACTCTTTCTTTAAAAAAATTTAGACAGGAACACAAAAAATTAAATCAGATTACAACATGAAATGACATTTTATGGAAACCACCCATAAAGCATAAATACAACTTTTAAAAAGAAGAAGTAAAAGAAACCCTGGTAAACATTTTGAAAAGTTGAAATACAATTTTACGTTTTGCAAGGTAGAATAAAAGGAATGAGCAACTAAGCTTGTCTATGCAACCATGACAGGAGTCAGCCAAGAAAGAAACTGTCAACGATAGACAAGTTCAGATCACAGATATGAAAGTTCTTCTTGCCATTTAAAGGATCTACAAATATGTGAGGAAGGTTTTGTAAAAAGAAAAAAAAGTTCACAGGAACTTGAAGAAGGGAAAATGTGTTACTCTTGGATATTTGCTATACTCATCTATCAGCAAAATGAAGGTGTTATTTCAATCCCAAAACTGTATCCGTCTCACAATTAGCGGACATGGAAATTTTAACACATTTTTACATTTGTGAGACCATAGAATACCCATCAACACACGAGTCATCGTGAACTAAATACCTTGGGAAAAAAATAATGTACCAACTTAGCAAGCCCTTGTAATGCCAAATTGACATTATTATACTCTATAGAGCCTAGTCACAGTAGTACCTAGGATGCAATCTGAAAGCTATAATTGGTATAGCAAAAAGTTAGAAGAGATAGTGTCTAGGATGAGGTTCAGGAACACTGCAAGAATCATTTGCTCAGAAGCTTCACTTTTTTGGGGTAGAAATAGAAGAATGTTTATGAGAATAACTTATAGAAAGAGAACCGGTCTCTAATTGTTTGAACACATATTTGATATAAGGAGCAAACAGAAAAAAAATAATCTTTTTTTTTTCTAAAATAAATTAAGTGTGCCAAACCACGTTCATTCATTAACAAATTTACATTTTCATTAAAAGGTATATGTGAGTTGATGTTAACATAATTTTATAAAAAGAAGGTTGTTACCCTTTGACAGGAAAAGGGAAAGAATACCCTGAGAACAATTTGATCCCCAGTTTGCTCACATAGCATAAAATGTTTTTTAAACATAGAGTAGAACCAAATCAGACTATATTTTATTTTTGAAAGCTGCATGCGATACTTGAAAAATAGAGATCAAATAAAGAAAGAGGACGATGAGGATCATCACTGTCTTTTATCACATTCCTTTACAATAAATATTACTTAGATATCCTTTTGCTCCCCAACCTCATAAAAGTAAAAAAAAAAAGAAAAAGAAAACGCATGAAAACAAAAACAAGAACAACAAGATAAACAAGTCCTAACAGCATAGTCAATAGAACAAACTCGAACTTCCCTTAGAGTTGGTATGACTAGTTCAAAAAAAGAAAACCTTTGAATGTCACAATCATAAAAATAATGAAAAAAAAAAAAAATACAAAATGCCTTCTTTGCCCCAATATAGTTTTGCATGTTGTAAACATAAAAGAACAGCTACTGAGGGTAAAATAGCACAGAATGGAATAAAAATGCCAAAAAAAAAAAAAAAAAAGACCAAAGAGTATCATCAACGTTAAAATAGACAACAATTTGTTGCCTCACATAGTATACACATTTCTACTTAAACCGAAAAAATAAAAAAATCATTTGAGGCCATCTACCTTTTTTTTTCAGTACAAATTTAATGCAATGAAAATTAAAACTAAAGTACACCTTTTGTCAAAATGTTATATTCATTATACAATGAACATTAAAACTAAAGTACGCCTTTTGTCAAAAGGTTATATTCATTATTATTAGTATTATTATGTTAGGTAGCTTTAAGTTAAAACCTTTACATCTTTGGGATCATAAATTACAAAATATGCCAACCTGCTCCATTATCAAGATTGTAGGTGGTTACAGTTCTTTAGCTCAGGATAGGAAACTTCCAAGGGTGGAAGATTTAAACTCGCAAACTTCAAGGCTTCCTCAGGGCCTTGCTTTCTTTGCTGAGACTTGCCACCCAGTTTTTGCTCCAGTTGCTTTTTTTCCATCTTGTTTGACTGCAACTCTTGAATCAAACTGCGGACAGTAGAGCTCAGCTTTTCGTTCATCTTGACCACTTCATCAAATGAACAAGTCATATTATCTGTCAAAGTATGTCTATCAGCCATTGCTACTTTTTGTGCTATTGAGCTTTTGTACAAACTCTGTGTTTCAAAAACACTGAGAGTAGAATGAATATTTACAGAAGCCTGGCCTTTATCTGGAGCGCCCTTACCGTCCTCTGGTTTTTGTCCATTTAGAAGAGAAATATGGTTTATGACATCATCATTTTCTCTGAGAATTTGACACACAGTGCCTTCATCCACTGCAGTCAGCTGCTTTGTCTCAACATTGTGAATGTCATCAGTCTGCGTGGCTCTGCTTACTGTGGCTGTGGTCTTAGCAGAACGATCCACCAGATCCAGAAGCTGGCTCTTGGCATGGAGCTTGTCAATCTGAGCCAGGTAGGTCTTGTGTTGGAGAGCCATCGAATCGAGGAGAGTTGTCGATTTGGTAATCTTCATGGCTTGGAGCAAGTACTCTAAAAGAAAAAAAAGAAATGTTCAAAAGATTAATGTTGACTCCATAAATGCATATGAATATACTGAAGATCATGTAAAAAGTAATCTGGGTTGATATGACAATTTTATCGTCAATTTTTAGGAATCAATGATATTTGAATCAGAGGAAGGGCATATTAAAAATGACCGCAAAAAAGGCAATATTACATAAATCGATGCAAGGTGACAGTAGATACAAAAACCATGTCACTTGTATCCTTCCATTCACTTGACTTGCTATAAATACAAAAAAAAAAATTGTGCACTGTATAAATAAACAATTGCAATTTGAAAATCTGTACATTCTAATTAACATTAATTTATTAACAGAGTTTAAAAAAACACTGGTGCTGCAGAAATGAAACCAACAAACAAAAGTCATGTTTAAACAGAGTTAAGTCGAAAATGTACACAATATATATGTAATATATTTGCAGGCTCAGGAATATGATCAAATGATCTCAAATGTTCGGTATGATAGATTCTTAAAATGTATATATGTATAATTGTATTGATCTGGCAATTAGACAAGAACCTATGGCCTATGCAGTAAAAACAGAAAATAAGACAAGGACTTAAATTTTTTTTTTCTAAAATCGATATCTCAAACTACAGAAAATGGTAAAGCGGTCTGTCAAAAAATGTTCTTAATTCGTCAAATAACACATGTACCTGCTGCTCTTCTGTGACAGACTATTGCGTCATCATATTTTCTGCTTTTGGTGAACATGTCTGCTTTTCTGCTGAATGTATGGGCCTGATTATCAAAACAGAAAAGAATTTAAACGAAATCAAAATACAGCTTTACCAAAGTAATTATCTATGAAAGAGAAATAAAACTATCAAATGATAAGGAAAAAACAAACAAGATACACATGAATGACAAAAATTACTGGTAATACTTTTGAACAAATCGATCCATTGTGTATGGGGCTGTTCAAATATAATCTTACACCATACAGGGGTTGGGTTTAGTTAATCTTTACGATGTGTCAGCATAGCAACGGCTGTATTGCGTCCAATATGCTCTAAGGTAGTTATATAACACATAACACTTTCATATTTTTTTTACTTACTTTGTGCTCTTCAAATTTAACTTCACTTACTTAGCTATATTAAATCTTATGATTCATTGCACTGCAGTTGTATAACTTTAATAACTTTCTTTTGAACATTTCAAATGTAAAATGCTGGAATATTCATAATACCAAATGATCACACATGTGCACCATACCAAGTTTAAGGGTGACTCCATAGGGGCTTGCACAAGTGGTCGAATATCATGGTCATGGTTAGAAAAGCTCTCCATTGTGGTTTTCTTTGAAACACTTGTTTAAAACTGGAAAACAAAGACACAATAAGAAAACCTTACTTTGTAGTGCTGGCTTACTGTTCTAAACATATATATATATATTAATTGACCAAATGATACTGTGACACTTACACAGTAGGTTGATTCCTCATCAAAAGATACATTTGGATTAACAACCTTTCTTACAAAATACATAAAAATGTATTGTACTACCATGCACTATAGATAGTAAGACCAATGATCTAGAACTTATATTTATTGCTGCATGGGACCTCCTTGGGGAACCCAGGAGAAGTTAAACCCACAGGGAGAGAGAGGGAGGGGGGGAAGAAGAAGAGAGAGAGGAGAGAGAGAGAGAGAGAGAGAGAGAGAGAGAGAGAGAGATACTTTTTTTACATCCAATGTTTCCATATAATATTTATTAAAACGACATGTCAGACCTGAGCCTCTGATGCTAATTTTTTTGCTTGTTAAATTATTTTTTATCAAAATAAGGTAGAATTGTCTTTAAATGAAGTGTTTGATAATAAACAAACAAAAAGACAATTTCCAGACAAAACTGTTCTTAGAAGCCATTCAAACAGTCATTTCTTGTCTTTTTATTTCTTCAATTCCTTTAGTTCCAGCCTTCTATGAACAGTGTTAATTACCAAGCTTACACTTAGATCTACAGGGTATATTTTATATCTTTATCAAGGTTTTATTTATAATTATGGCTGAGTCCATACAAACCATATAGTTTTGTATAATTTTGCTACATGCACTATATGTGATAATGTTTCTGTCTAAATAATGGACACAAATGCTGTCTATTGCAATTACTCTACGTAATAAGGTGGTAAATAATCTTTTTCTTTAGACCTAGGAAACACAAAATTAGGAATTTGTATTATAGGCCCTAATTAGCTTTATTAGACGATCACACCAAAGAATGTGATTCGAACAAAGCACTCAATAATATAATGCTTATAGCAAAATTCGGCCCAAGACATTAATCTGCATATAGTGCCTAGAGCAAAATTCTGACATAAACCCGTATAATTATATTCGATAAAGAGGCAGAAACACTGCACCTAGATCTAGACTCAAGACACTCTCTTTATAAATCCAGATTCGATGTAGATCTAGATTCGATGTAGATCTAAATATAGCCTAGATCTACTCTAAAATCCATTTTAGACACCTAGATCTAGGCCTAATACTTTCACATACTAAATTTATGGGAGAATTAATCTAGATCTAGATTAGAGCTAGCTCCATTCTAAACTTACCAAGCTGATGTTCGTGCTGATGAATGGTGAATAAGCTTTACGGAATGAAACAGTGAAGGGGCTACTGCGGAGTGCGGAAGGAGACTTGTCTTGTTTACAAACAAAGATTGACAGCTGGGTTGATTTTTTGCTTACACTTAGCAAAAGAGTTACAAATTGAACATCCCAGTGCGTTACTTGGTTGGCAAAACTTAGTTATAGTGAAAAAAAAAAAAAAAGGAAGGGCATTTCCAACAGACTGTTTATTTATCCTTCAATGTTAAAATAATTATTGATGTGCTGTTCGCGCATATTTGCTACGCAACTCTAAAAACTTAACATGTTTAGAAAACGGCTAAAAACAACATTAAAATAAATAAATACATAAATAAAGGAAAAACAAACAAACGAACATTGTGTTTTTTAGGTTTAGTGCGTGAACCGTGAAATTCCGATTTATTTTTACTGTATCTTTTTCTTTGTGTCTCTTCTACCTACATTTTCTTATCCCTTTACCTCTCTCTCTCTCTCTCTCTCTCTCTCTCAGTCTCATATCCATTTTCATATCTTTCTATTTTGCAACCAAACAACAACAACAACACACAACACATACACACACAACAACAACAACAACAGCAACAGCAGCAACAACAACAACAACAACAACAAACAAAACAAAAAGAGACAGAACCCCACCCCTCTCCAAAAAAAAACAACAACAACAACAAAATAAACACTCAGGAAAACATGCGTCAGACAAATTCTGCTCTAAGCTTCAGACTCAGCCCTCGAGATCGAAAACCCTTGAGACATGCAGGCAATCGCTAACGCCTCTCTTTGCCTCTGCAACCAACCTGTTCGACTCAATAACAACATCTCAAAGACACAGTAAGTTGCTAAACCAAGGCCCTCTGGATCTCCCGACGAGCCAAGGCAATCAGATTGCACGAGGAAGTTGTGAAAGCGGCAAAGTTATTTACCTACCTTGGCAGTACCGCCATAAGCCCAGACAAGGTTGTAGTTAAAATTGAACGATTGATTACAATCTGAAAACCAGGCATTGTGAATCTTTTGGCCCTATGCAAGCGACTCAGGAGCCAGCACGACATCAACAGTAAAATCAGAATGTAGGTGCTCTATGTCACTGAATGCAGTACTCACTACCGCAAGTATATCAAGGCTCATAGCACAGTCCCTCCGACACAGTAGGATAACATCTGCACACATAGCAGAACCTACAGCATATCTCCCAATACCCTACTCTTATCATCATCATTGAAGGATGAAACTCGGACATCTGGTTGAGAGAGACAGTGATAAAAGGATACGCTGAAGAGGAACACGAAGCAGGCAAAAAAAAAAAAAATGACTAAAGGAACAGGCCAGGTTGTAAATATTGATCGTGATCAATTGTACAATACATGTACCCATTTTGTCACATCACAGGAAGCGCTTCAAAGTGACTTTTAAAGTAATTAATTTTATATTATTCTGGTGCATTATTCTTTTTGTTCTATCTATTCGCTAGATTTCCTGACAAACAAGCCACTGAGTGCAGTAGGCAGTTGCATTGGTACTTTAAAGTCGTTATGAAATGACAAACTTTGTTTACAAGTTTTAGGGCATCAAACATTATCTGTGATGTTGACAGCTAGTGGTACGGCGTTTTCAAATTAAAAAAAATGTGTTCAATTTGTTGAATTGAAACCCCTATACATGTTCAATATTGACGCGATTTGATACTGAGGTGTTGTTCTTTCCATTTGAAACTCTGCGCCACCTGAGCTTTGATCGATGAAAGCGAAGTTCTCTCCTGATGAAGCATCTCTAAGGTCTTTAGAAAAGTACTCCACGGTAACGGAAAACCCAGAGCGGAATACTCTTGACTTGGTCGATCACTTTCTGACTAACCCAACCAGTAGGCTGATTGAGCTATCTAACGCATATGTTTAAAGTGTACAATTTATAGGAATTAGTTTTGGGAACGCACGAAAACCCTTAAGACATGCAGGCAATGGCTAACGTCTCTCTTTGCCTCTGCAACCAATCTGTTCGACTCGAAAACAACATCTCAAAGACAGAGTTGCTAAACCAAGCCCCTCTGCATCTCCCGACGAGTCAAGGCCATCAGATTGCACGAGGAAGTTGTGAAAGCCCAGACAATGTTGCTGTTAAAATTGAACGGCGATATCAAACTGAAAACCAGACACTGTGGATCTTTATGCAAGCGACTCTTGAGCCAGCTCGACATCAACAGTAAAACCAGAGTGTAGGTGTACTCTCTTGCTGTTTTATCATGCACGCTCTATGCCACTGAATGCACAACTCACTACCGCAAGCATATTAAGGCTCTTAGCAGAGCCCCTTCGATACAGTAGGAGAACCTCTGCACAAATAGCAGAACCTACAGCAGATCTCCCAAGACCCTCCTCTAATCATCACTGAAGGATGGAACTAGGACATCTAGTCAAGAGAGACAGCGATACAAGGACACGCTGAAGAGGAACATAACGCAGGCAAAAATTGACTAAAGGAACAAGCCAGGTTTTAAATTTTAATCGTGATCAATTTTACAATACATGTACCCATTTTGTCACATCACAGGAAGCGCTTCAAAGTGACTTTTAAAGTCATTAATTTTATATTATTCTGGTGCATTATTCTTTTTGTTCTATCTATTCGCTAGATTTCCTGACAAACAAGCCACTGAGTGCAGTAGGCAGTTGCATTGGTACTTTAAGGTCGTTATGAAATGACAAACTTTGTTTACAAGTTTTCGGACATCAAACATTATCTGTGATGTTGACAGCTAGTGGTACGGCGTTTTTAAATAAAAAAAAAATGTGTTCAATTTGTTGAATTGAAACCCCTATACATGTTCAATATTGACGCGATTTGATACTGAGGTGTTGTTCTTTCCATTTGAAACTCTGCGCCACCTGAGCTTTGATCGAGGAAAGCGAAGTTCTCTCCCGATGAAGCATCTCTAAGGTCTTTAGAAAAGTACTCCACGGTAACGGAAAACCCAGAGCGGAATACTCCTGACTTGGTCGGTCACTTTCTGACTAACCCAACCAGTAGGCTGATTGAGCTATCTAACGCATATGTTTAAAGTGTACAATTTATAGGAATTAGTTTTGGGAACGCCAGAAGTTCAATCGGTTTAATAGACTGGCGAGCAGGAGGTTCGCTGATCAAACAATAAGCTGCTACCCCCGCCTCCGTATAAGATGATTTAGGGAAACATTGGAGACGTGAACATCACCAAAAAACATAATTATTGACTTTTGTTATTGGAATATTTTTTCTAGTTCTCGTCCATTGGTGATCGTGGAGATGTAGATCATCATCATCACTACTCACGCTTTCTCTCTTTTTTTCCTTATGTGTATTGATTTCTAGACACCTGCCACAGTCATGCTCACCAATATCACCACAAGATGCAAACAAGTTAGGTTTCCATTTTGTTACCTCAGTTGCTTTAACCAATCGACCATTTCATTCAAAGTTGTATGCTATATCATTCTAAGTAACGCCTTATCATCATCGATCATCATCATCATCATCATCATCATCATCATCATCATCATCATCATCATCATCATCATCATCATCATCATCATCATCATCATCATCATCATCATCATCATCATCATCATCATCATCATCATCATCATCATCATCATCATCATCATCATCATCATCATCATCATGTCCTCACCGTCAGGTAAACATCAACATCGTCATCATCCTCCTCTTCCACTTTCGACTCCTGGTCCTCGACCCCATCCTCGTCCTCGCCATCATCACTACCATCATTCTCAGAACAAGAACAGCAACAAAAAGGCACCACCATCGTGAATAATTAGGGGTATGACTTTAATGAGATGAGTGTGGTCTAAAAAATTCTGGCGTAAATCATTAGTGCTAACATTGAGATGATTTATAAAGAAAATAAAGACAGCAAAATGTGTTACATTTTTTTTCCGATTTTACTATTTTTTTCGTGTTTAAAAAATTTCAAAACCTTTTTTCCTTGGCTTTTTATCACCACCACCACACTAACATGATAAAACACGGATCTCATCATGAGTTCTAGCTACCATCAATTATTTGTGAATTGCTTTTTGAGTGTCTATTTTAGTGGACTCCATTGGCCTGTGATTTCAGCAGCAAGTCTGTTTTCTCTTGTATTATGTTCCAAGCGTAGGTGACATCCGGGCTTTCTGTGTGGTGCACAGCCACCACGAAACGCAGGAAGTACACCCCCTTCGATTTGGACGGCGTCAGGTAGATTCGGCGATCGTTACTGATCATCTTCAACAACTTGTTGGTTTAGGCCATTGTCTCCCTGTGGGAACGTTATAGAGGTAAAAATGAGTGAAGTCCTGTACAGGTTAAATATTTAAGGACAAGATAACACTTTCTTCATGCCTTAAAAAAGTTATGATGGTTTAAGTAACTTGATCTCCATTCCTAATTCATGGTCACACATTTTCTTAGCACACGGTGGTGAAAATTGTAGCAGCAAAGCGGTTAATGAGAAATTATCTTAAAAAAAGTTCTGTTTCTCTAACCAATTATCATTATCGCAGTCTTGTTTGACCTCTCAAGCAATCGAGTTGATTATAATTTAATGTATTTTATATCTTGTATCCCTCACTGTTTCTTTCTTATTGCACAATTACATTTGGTTCTGCAGAGTAGAGAGATGCTCTCTTTGAAAACGATTCAATCAATTAAACAGTTGTAATGTTCAAGTGAACTAAAAAAATCTAAGCTAAGTTTTCGAATGTTCATTCTAAGAGGAGGACGCAAAAACGAGGATGAAAAGGGAACAGAGGAAGGGAAGGAAGCAATGAAGGAACAAAATGAGGAGGAAGAAGCTGAAGGGAAAATGGAGGATGTCGATTAAAACTAAGAAAGGGAGGAGCGGGAGGAGGAGGAAGGAGTGGAAAGGTAGAAAAAGAGAGAAATGAACTAAAGGAATATAAACCAAAATGTAAAAACAGTACGTCATTACCTTTAACTTGAAGCAAACAACTCCTAAATTTACTTCAGCAACAATCTCAAATCGATCGTCAAGTAGAACAAGGGCCTCAAATTCTTTGGCTAAAGACAGATCCTATAGTTGTGAGCAAAAGAGACAGTGTATTTTACTTTAAAAAAAAAGAAAAAAAAAAGAAGCAATAACCAAAACGTAACAATAACTTTTACCACTCTTAATACTTAATAATCATATCATTATCAAGGGGGATTAGTAAAAGAAATTAGTCGTTTTAGACACCCCCCCAAAAAAAAAAAAAAAAAAAAAAAAAAAAAAAAAAAAAAGTTTTTTTTTCAATTTTTTAGGGAAGTTTTGAACCCAAATA
>RQTK01000090.1:804456-823696 GCA_003991915.1 Elysia chlorotica
GATAGATAGATAGATAGATAGATAGATAGATAGATAGATAGATAGATAGATAGATAGATAGATAGATAGGAAAGAGGAGAAGGAGCGGGAGTGGAGTTTGAAAAAAACACACAATACAAAACAAAAACCAATAACACTTACAAAAAACGGAATGAGTCCCTTGCTTTTGTCCTCTTTTATTGCTGCAGCTAAAGTTTCTCCCCTTAATGAAAAGTTTTCGTCGGTTGGCAAACTTCGTATAGTCACAAGGGCTAGCTGTGCTGCCTTTCTTATACACGAATGTGACTGGAAAAAGAAACATTTTGACAGTATACGAACATGTTTTTCAAAGCAAGAAAAAAGGTTTTACTTTCTATCTTTCTTGCCCGACGTCTCTTGTATTCTCCTACTATTTCGCGCGCGCATACATACCCGAACTTCTTTTCTATGAAACTTATGTGGCCATAACAAAGTTCAAAGAGAGTTTGATATCAGCCGAGGAAAAATAATTTCCTCGATGCTCCTTTGGTTTTCAGCAAATCGTTTGTCTTTAATTTTAGCCCTAACCCAACACAAAATTGCTCAAGGTATTTAAATGGAGCCTAAACAAGACCACCCTTTGGTTACACTTCATCTCATGAAAAGGAAATGGATTGAGACTTTAAGTCTTAATTGGCTAGAAATTCAGTACGGCGGCCGTTACATTAGTAGCCGACAAACATTTCTCAATCATTTTACGTAGGCCTATTATAAATTTTATTTGAAAGAATATTCCTGTAATAGAATTGTAAAAAGCAACAAGAAACAACTATTAATTGGTACAGCCACCCGCGTTATCCTTGGGAAGTAGGTCAATATAAAATTATTATTCTTAGAACTAGTAAATTAGCGTTGCTGAGAGAATGCAATATCGTGAGAAAACTCCAGCAGTATTATCTAGATTTAGGCACACATTCAATGACGGCAACTCTCAGTGCCATTGATTCGGGCAGCGATATGGCGCAAGTGGTAGAGCGTTGGTCTCCCAATTGAGAGGTCCACTAGCGGTAGAACACTTATTAATCTCATTTTGTTCCATACTGTGACACACTGAGACAGGAGACATGGTATCCCCGCACTGTCTCTGTGTGGCAGCATGTAAACTTATTAGAAGTTAGTCTTGGAGACCGTCCACAATAAACTATAGCATCGTGCTGACATTTCACGCTAAGTAACAAACAAGGAATCCCTGACCTCCTCTGACGTGTAGGCCACCAGTTTGTCCAGCGTCTGGCCGGCCGTCATGTCCGAGCGCTGTCGGATGGCTTGAGCTCTGGCTGCGATGATGGCGACCAGGACCGAATCATCGGCGGTTCTCTGGCGGAATGAGCAGTGGTTTTTAACTTTATGAGAAGGATTAATATGAAATGAAAACACCATACGCAACAAAAAAAACCCAACAACAAACAAAAACAACAACAAAAACAACAACAACAACAACAACAACAACAACAACAACAACAACAACAACAACAACAACAACAAACCAACAAAAGCAAAAACAAAAACAAACATCAACAAAAAAACAACAAAAAAACAACAACAAAACAACAACAACAAAAACAAACTAAAAAAAATTAAACTAATGACTTGAATATAAAGACTTCTGGACTATTATATTAGTAAAAGATAAAAGGAGCATCTGGTAATTATGTCGCATCATGATGAGGTGATTTCGTAGACATTTTTTATTCCACGAATCCCAATTTAAAAAATAATGCAGTTATTGTAAATGTATCGAAAACAAGAATGGAATTCAAAAAATTGTCTGCACTAATTGCGAATCGTAAAATCAACGAACCTGAATAACTCCTCCCCCCTTTCCACCAGAAGAAAAGAGAAATTCCTCTGGCAGGTTCAGCATCTGCCCAAGCCAATCCATCATGGAAACTTCAAGTTCTGTGCTCGCGGGGTTAGAAGCCTGACAGGAAAGAATAAAAAAAAAAATTAGTTAAAATAATCATAAAAGAGCGATATCACTCTGGCTGTATTCTTTGACTACTTTTACGCCTGCTATGTTTTCATGAGAAACAAATTATGCGGATAAACTGACAGCAATTTAGAATGGAACCGCGACCATCCTGGTCGTCAGTCTAGAGCACTAAACTAAATATTACTTCTGTAATACTATCAACAACAAAAACAGCAGTAACAACTACTACGACTACGACTACGACTACGACTACGACTACGACTACGACTACGACTACTACTACTACTACTACTACTACTACTACTACTACTACTACTACTACTACTACTACTACTACTACTACTACTACTACTACTACTACTACTATACTGCTACTGCTACCCGCTACCCCCACAACCACTACCATCATCACCATCACCATCATCACCATCACCACCGCCAACACCACCACCACCATCACCACCATCACCGCCACCACCACCAACAAAAACAACAAGCACAACGACAATGTTAGAATCACATTCAACTATCCTAACGACTAACAGAGAACATAATTATGGCAACTCATACTTCGTTAGAAATGGAACAATACCCAAGAAAAAGAATTACTGCTCAGCGCACCAACGAGCATATCTCTAAGTAGGGCGGGAAATGCTACTGCTACTACTACTACTGCTGCTGTTGCCACTACTACTAATACTGCTACTGCTACCCGCTACCCCCACAACCACTACCATCATCACCATCACCATCATCACCATCACCACCGCCAACACCACCACCACCATCACCACCATCACCGCCACCACCACCAACAAAAACAACAAGCACAACGACAATGTTAGAATCACATTCAACTATCCTAACGACTAACAGAGAACATAATTATGGCAACTCATACTTCGTTAGAAATGGAACAATACCCAAGAAAAAGAATTACTGCTCAGCGCACCAACGAGCATATCTCCAAGTAGGGCGGGAAATGAGCCAGCAATACCAATAAAGCCGTGAAAATGTGGACTTCTCCAATGAAGAACCTGTTGAGATAATCTGCATAGAATTATCATTGTACTAGCATTGCTTATTAACAACAAACACCATATCACATTGCAATTTAAAATGCTGTACTTTTTTGCCTATGGCCCCCCTTTGCCTATAGCAATTGTTCAAATTTGACTAAGGGACATGATGTCACCTTCGTTTTTTAGACTTGTTAACGGCTTCTACATCCTAGATATCAGGTTAAAAAATGATCATAAAAACATACGGCATGGCTCTTACCGTTACAACCCACACATTCACAAGCAAAAAGCACTATTGTGTCGTCTTTTAGGAAAACTAAATAAAAATCGGGGATTGTTTCGTGGTTAACTCACGCCTTTCATAATCACACCCTCTAGATCCTTCTTGATATCTTCGTACGATTCGGCCTCGACAGGAGCCTGGTCAGGAATTAAGTCCTTCATGTACCCTTGCTGGACATCAGGGATGGGAGGCCTTGAGCGTAGACCATCATAGTAGTCAGCGATGTAGTTTACCATGTCAGTACCAAACCGACGGAACTCATCTGTATCCATGCTGTTGTGCTTGTTTAGTCTCCGTCAAAGTCTACAAGCTCGGTAAAAAATGCGACGGAACAAAAATCACGGAAATCTGCAAGGAGGTAGAGATCATTGCAATGA
Source organism: Elysia chlorotica (assembly GCA_003991915.1). Classification (NCBI taxonomy): domain Eukaryota; kingdom Metazoa; phylum Mollusca; class Gastropoda; family Plakobranchidae; genus Elysia; species Elysia chlorotica. The sequence goes on from RQTK01000090.1 coordinate 808,090, forward strand.
TTTAAGGTGAAACATGAAGCTTTTGTAATAATGGTATACTGTCGCAGCGAAAAGTTGCGATCGCAACTTGCAACTTATGTGTGTGAAATTTTTGGCCAAACTGGAACTTCATTTTGCAATTTTTGTTGATTTTACAACTTTCTGCAATTCTCACACTTATTAAGTAAAATTTTACTACTTTTATAGAAACATGCAATAATTTTCTGAGTATTATTCACATATATGCAGAAAACAGACACCGATACAGCTTAGAAAGTCTGTAGGTGCATCAAAACATACAGTTATTACATATTAAATTATATGAGCCTTTCAATCTGAAAGACAAATTGTTTTGGAGAGCTATCAAACCAGTGCATATTGATACCCCTTAAAAGGAGCAGCTTTACTGTCTATAATTTTGCTAGGATAAAAAAATGAAACCATCAATAATATTGGCCATAAAAAAAGGCAATAAATGGGATTGGAATGAAGATAACTTGATGGGCAGGGCTACATATTCTCACACTTTTGTGTGTCATACTATGATTACTATAATTTTTACTATTATTAAAAAAAAATCTTTTTTATTCACTAATTGAACCTCTGCTTGATTGATTCATATTTAATCCACTACAATACTGTAATAATAATACTACAATGCGTTCTCTTTTATTGATTGTTCCTAATCCAACATCCCACTCAGGTTTTCCCCACTCTATTACTTTAAATTTTTTAACCAGTAAAACATATTGCAAATAACATAAAGCAACATGCCCGTCAAAAGCTGACAAACGTTTTGGATATCCGACTTTTGACTATTCACACGCTTTTACTTTTCCTCTCAATACCTCTTTTGTCCCTTTCTTCTCTTTCCCCTGCCTATTCTTTTTATTACAATAATCTTGATTGTATACTTTTTGAAACTGTTACGTGATGAGACTTAAGTTATAATCATTGTTATATTCGTACTTACCAAAACACACATATATAAGTCATTACCAATTATTAAAATCGTTTTCTTTGAATTGGCTTTTTAGTTTTAATTAATTTGTAAAGGCAAAAATTATGCCGAAATATTTGCAACTTTTTCTATTTTTTTGCTGCAACGTTTTGCAACTTTTGTCACTTTCAATCATGACTTTCTGGGGAGCAGATCACCGTGGTAGAAGCCACAGTGCAGAAATCGTGTAGGCCGTAGTAAGAGTAGTCGTAGTAGCAATAAAAGTAGTACATATAGTAGTAGTAGTAGTAGTAGTAGTAGTAGTAGTAGTAGTAGTAGTAGTAGTAGTAGTAGTAGTATTAGTAGTAGTAGTAGTAGTAGTAGTAGTAGTAGTAGTAGTAGTAGTAGTAGTGTAGTAGTAGTAGTAGTAGTAGTAGTAGTAGTAGTAGTAGTAGTAGTAGTAGTAGTAGTAGTAGTAGTAGTAGTAGTAGTAGTAGTAGTAGTAGTAGTAGTAGTAGTAGTAGTAGTAGTAGTAGAAGTAGTATATAAATTAGATTTTAGGAGAGGCAAACCAATGGAATAATAATAAGTAGGTGTGGCATTTTTAGGCATTTTTCCAAAGCGGTAGACGTAGGCTTTTTTAAAAGTGAAAATGGTCAAACAATGATTGCAGTGTGTGGGATTAGAAACCTCGACTTGTAGATGCTGCGGCACCGAATCGCCTTGCCACTTAAAGCGAGCATGTTTTATACCATTAAACCAATACGCTCCTTTTAAAAAGGAGTTTCATGGCTAGGGTAGTTACAACGCCTCTTTAAGTGACTTTGCTATCTTGATTGGGAGAGTCCAAAACGCACCAAAGGCAACCACTAAAATCTGGACGCATCAACACTTGCCAATGGACGCAAAAACATCTAGGGACAAACAAACACAATAAGCTTAACGTGGGCCTCAAAGTTTTCTTGTAATTTATAGATTCGATTTTAGGAGAGGCAGACCACCGGAGTAATTATGCCTATTTTTTGCTGTGGTTGGACGTTAAACCTACTCGACTCAACTCGCTACTTATAATTTTAATGTGACCAGGAATCGAGGTCACCAAATGTCACACGTAGCTTATATAGTGCTGACCATGGAGATTGAGAAAAAAACTTAATTCAACTAAATGGTACTGCTCCCCCTGACAGTATTCGGGTAACTGTATTAATGACGGCTTAAAAGCAATTTTATGGATTTTTATTTTAATATTCTCCGAAGGAACCCAGCAGACAAATCTCGCTCTTCTTTCTCAAAAGAGCCAGAATATGAAAAAGTATTCTAAAGATTCTTATACGAAGACAGCTACGGGCGTCATCTGAAATTCAAACCCAATACCTCATACACATCCGCCCCGAATACTCTTAACTGGGCTACCGAACCCCACACCGGTTTTAAGATTATGGATCACTCACATGGATATAACGGTCAAGTTGAGAAACTCACAATGTCACTATGTTAAATAAATCGTCCTTTGGGAAATTGATCTCCAATTTATGCTTTTTAACCAAGCATGCGATTTACAAAAGAAAGCGTTCGCTACAAAGCAGTGTGCATACCATTTTATATTTTATAAAATAAGCTCAAAGATTATTACATTCACTTTTAAGAACACTTCTATAGGCTTATGTTGTTGTTTGTTTGTTTGTTTGTTGTTGTTGTTTGTTTGTTTTTGTTTTTGTTTTGTTTTTTGTTTGTTTGTTTGTTTGTTGTTGTTTTTTTTTGTTTTTTTTGTGTGTTGTTTTTTGTTTTTTTTTTTTTTTTTTGGGGGGGGGGTTGCTTTTTGTGTTCTTTTCCTGTTGAAAATCGTAATGATACTCAAAAGCAGATATTAGAATGTTGTAGGAATTTTTTAAAGTGAAAAGGGGTTACCAACAGTGAAGATCCCGCTGCACTGTTTACCAATTCCAAACGTATTTACATTCAAATAATGATGAATCAACAATGCTATGACTAGCTGAGGGTTCGGCAAGGGAAATATGAAGAGAGATGATGAGGCACGGGGTATCCTCAATGAATGGTTCGTCTGTACTTAAGATTCTTGATTCCTTGTGGAACACAGGGCGGCAGCAAATTCCCTCCACCGACTCGGTTTTCGCCGGCCCGCTTCAGCTGAATGAACAGTAGGTTTAAATTGTTAATGAAAAGTGAAATTAACGACCAATATACTTTGGTGAAACCCAATAGGGTAGAAATACAGATAAAACATCCTTAAAAAGTAAGCATAAATAATTATAATGTCAAGCGTTGCGATTAGATGATTGATAATTTGACCTAGTAGAACTTATGAGGCCTATTTGTCTTCCTGAACCCTATTTTATTTGAAACTAAAGAAAACAAAACTGACCATATAGTTTTGTTGTTGTTGTTGTTGTTGTTGTTGTTGTTGTTGTTGTTGTTGCTGCTTTTTTTTTTCAACAAATATCAACATCGCGTGATTCTTTTTTTATCTCTTCAAGTGCCAGAACCAGTGAAATACCTCACCAACATCTCACGGTCCTCTTCCTCTTTCAAACTCCAATGGTCTCTCCCTGAGCAAAGTAGGAACATACTAGAAAGAATTTTGGTAAGTCTAAATAAATTGCCCGCTAGGATGATATTATGAGACTGCACTCTTGTTGGCTCTTATGAGATCCAGTAGGCGTGTGATGCATCGTAATATGTTAGGAGAATGACACAAATAAGTAAAAATAATGCATAGATTGGCCAATCCAAAGACACGAATATTACAGACAGGTAGATAAACTGACTGATAGATTCAAAGATATTTTAATACATATAGATAGAAAGATAACCAGATGGATAGAGGATGGACAGGAATGATGATTATTATATGAATTTCTATAATAATTGTCTTCTTTTTATCTAATTTTTCAGGTTCAATGCAGTTTAACGCGGTCTCTAACAAATCTCCCAGACAAAGACCCCAATCCAATCCTACTAGATCCCAGCACCCTGGAGGTTTTGCTTCGAGACTTGCTCCCTGCGGCTGAGTATTCGTGTGTGGTGAGAAGCGAGTTCAAGCAAGAGATTGTGAAACAGACTCAAATATCTGTGTGGACAGAACCACCTGGTAGGTCTGCTTTGTTAATAGTCTTTGTTCTAATTAAATCTGGGCAAAATATCATTATCACTGGTCTATTCAACAAATTAGGGATGTGAGCTGCGTATACAGTGATATAACCCTGGGCTTGCCTTGTGGTTTGTAGTGATTTCTAAGTATTTTTAGTGCCTTGCGACCATCGTCTGCTGCATCTCGGATTATCAACGACAGTGACCTGTCATCTATGTATTGCACAAGTTGTGCAAACGCTTCTGCATTCTTTTCTTCGTCCTCTGTGTCAGATGGATCGGGATCATTAGTAATAGTTTTGTGCAACTTCTGCAGTCTCATGTAGCCTAGGAATTTTACTTCCCACAGCTGATATTTATTTTCGTCTCCATCAAATATGAGCCGATGTGTCCTGGGCCCATAACCTGTTGAGATTGAGGTAGTCATCGTGGACTAGATCTAGACTCCAATGGAGGATTAAATAAGATTATAAACTAATGATAAAACAACTTTGACATCAGAGGGATTCAATCTGCGTGTTCTTTATTCTTGTTTTACATGTAGAAGAGGGAAGAAGCAGGAAGTGGAAAATAACAATAATAATAAACAATCGTACATAAAAATACTCGCACTTTAGCAATGCGGATATTATTATTCAACACTCCCCCTTAATATCTGCATTGTAAGCTATAACACTTATATATAAAAAACTTAATAATATCATGGTAGGCCTAATCTAGAGTGTAACCTGGTTTTGTTACGATCACCCTAATAATTGAAGAGTAAAGATTCACATTAGGTAGAAATAATTATATTTTTAGGGAGGGGGTTTAGAGAGAGACATACTTTTTTTTTTGTCTGTTGCATTGCTTCATCTGTGGCTTTGCTTCTTGTTTTGTTGTTAATGTTTTGGTGTTTTTGTTATTTTGTTGGGTTTTTTATTTGGGGGGGGGGAGGGGGAGGGTATGTTGTTATTTGTAAAAGACATGTGCTTCGGCATTTGATGATTTAAACTAATTTAAAAAGAGAGAGAAAAGAAAGAAAGGAAAATATAGAAAGGAAAGCATTGTGTTCTGCTTTTTTCCTATAGACCTGAAGCCGCCCACACCGCCACGGGTGATTGGCTTTACAGACAACAGCGTGACGCTAAGGCTGTATGAGTCTGATGACAGAACGGTTGGGTAAGTTCCTTGATTCCTTCATTTACACAATACCAGGGCCAAAGCATTCCTTGAGGTTTTTTGTTTTTTTTCAATCGTTAATTGCGAGATTTGTTTTTCAAAACTTTTACTACAAATTAAAAAATATTACTTGAGAAAATGCAGTACCATCATAAACCATGCTTTTATTCATTCCTTCATTCATTCATTCATTACCATCATCATCATCATCATCATCATCATCATCATCATCATCATCATCATCATCATCATCATCATCATCATCATCATCATCATCATCATCATCATCTATATTATTATGTTTAAGTTCAAAATATTTAAATATAATATTCTTAGATACCAATGAGCCTCCTCTCTTTATGTCTTCAACATAATTATTTTGCACCAATAATAACAAGATAAGTAGAGGTGGGGGGGGGGGGGGGGGGAGATAACATTCGAAATGAAAGCAAAGACTGTTATCACTCAAGCAATCAGAATAAGCAATACCAATCCACAAAAAAGATATCAGTACGAAACCGAAAAACAAAAAGAAGATAAGGGGCCTACAGTTGGTAAAAAAAAAAAAAAGATAATTTACCATAAAGTAAATAAATTGTTAAATTAAAGAAGCGTGGTATTGCCATTAAAATCTTTTTCTCAGCTAAGCAAAGCTTTATTTCATTACCAAATACCTGAAAATGAAGGTTTGAATTCACTGTAAACGATGAATTAGCTTGCTCTGTCTTGTTAAAACAATGATCAAAAGTAGGGCCTTTTTTTTACTTCATTTTATAAACCTAGTTAAATAAAATGTAGATTTTGGACAAGCTTGAACGAGACAATTCATGTAAAAGTTTCCCCTTTCATTTAGATAAATCGAAATGGAGGTATTTGTTTAGGTCTATGTTGATTTGCCAAAATAAAAACAACAAATGAAAGAGAGGAAAGATCGTCCCTTAGATAATAATTTGTTTACTGTTTATAATGCATTACAATATCTGTAGACGTAGGCAACGTAGGTTGCAATCTCACTTCATGGTGTCATAAAGCTCTACAAGAAATAATTTAAATTAAATCTCATTTCCTTTAAATCTACAGTTTATATCGTATTGTGGTGGAGTCAGTTGGAAGAGCAAATGGCAAAAGGCGGCTTAGACGTGATCTTAGTGACGGCTTTCAAGTTGGAAATGTAAGAAGGCCTCGAGCGGTTATGCGTGTGGAGGATCTAACACATGACATTAGAGAGGCACGAAGAAATGGAGAAACAGCCTACGTCACTGCGGAATTTGAGCCTCACAGACTCCGTGGGTCCTTCACTGTTGGGGATAACAAGACCTACAATGGCTATTTGAATGGACCCCTTGAGAAGGAACTTGAGTACACATTTTGGCTTGTGGCATATTCCAACATAGATGGGGTGAGTATTACTACAAAAGCTCATCAACTTATTTACTTTTGACTTCCTTGTTTAATGAGGAGAAAAGATAAAATAAATTACTTGCTCTGTTTACATTTTAGTCTGTCTTAATTTAGAGCTAAAAGGACTGCAGATTTTGTTTGTTTGGATTATAAATGATTATGTTTTCACTAATTTGTTCTTTTTTGTTTGTTTTATCTTTAACAGATACAACAGAGCCAGGTGGTCAAAGCAGATAAATCGGTTGAAGGTGAGAGGGGACCAACAACTTCTTTCAAACATAAATGAACCTTTCTTTTCTTTTTAACATAATTATTATAAAATCTGTGTTTAAAAAAAAATATACATAGTAGCCTGTAAGTATATTCTTACTATTATTTATAATAATAGTAGTTGTAGGAGTGCATTTAGTAGTGGTAGTATAGTAGTAGTAGCAGTAGTAGTAGTAGCAGCAGCAGCAGCAGCAGCAGCATTAGCAGCAGCAGCAGAAGCAGCAGTGTGTTTGTTTGTCCCTAGATGTCCACTGGCAATTGTTGATGCGTCTGGATTATAGTGGTTGTCTTTGGTGCGATATGGACTTTCCCAATCAAGATAGCAAGTCACTTAAAGAGGCGTAGTAGGTACCCTAGACATGAAACTCCTTTTTTAAGGAGCGTAGTGGTCTAGTGGTATAACTATGCTCGCTTTAAGTGGCAAGGCGATTTGGTGCCGCTGCATCTATAAGTCGAGCGTTCTAATCCCACAAAGTGCAATCATTGTTCGACCATTTTCATCAAAGATCTATCTCTACCACTGTGGAAAATACCTAAAAAAAAAAAAATTCCAGATCTACTCATAGTAATAGTAGTAGTAGTAGTAGTAGTAGTAGTAGTAGTAGTAGTAGTAGTAGTAGTAGTAGTAGTAGTAGTAGTAGTAGTAGTAGTAGTAGTAGCAGTAGCAGTAGCAGTAGCAGAAGCGGTAGTGGTAGTGATGGTCGTGGTGGTGGTGGTGGTGATAGGAGCAGCAGTAGGCCTAGTACATTTAATCCCCTCTATTGCCCCCTCCCCCACCCCCTTATATAGACTAATTCATTTTTCATATAGCATACAGTGTGTATGGATATTTTTTTTATCAAACCTTTTTTATGACAGGTAAAAAAGACTATGCAAACAAAGTAATCATGCTTGTCCTTTTTACAGCCCGCTCTACTGCAGCTACTCCAAGTACCAACAGTATCACTGTTGTAGTGGGGGTCGTTATTGTTTTCATTCTTCTCATCCTCATCTTTGCAATATTACTCATCCTTTGGAGGTACGTACCACTCTCTACTCTGTAGCCTTTAGCACAAACATATTTTTTTACGCATATCAAAAGTAAAAAACTTGTTATAGCCTCAGAGGGCAGTTTTGGAAAAAGAACCTTTGCTTTTAAGTATATATCACACTTTCATCACACCAAGATTATGATGACTTTGTACATTATTTATTGTCTCAGTTTTCTAATTAAGCATAGACATAATAGGCCTACTATTCGTAATATTTTGTAGACTGCTAGAAATCAAACTCCTTATCACACTACATAGACTTTAATTTCAACAGCCTCATTTTTTATTTCTTTTTATTGAATTTTAGACGCCACCATATTGCTGAAGATCGTGAAAAAGCAGAGATGCCTTCTTTTGGACCAGCTATTTTGCCAGAGCCTGAGACCTCTGAAGCATCAACGCCAGTAGGAAAAGGTAGCGATTCGAAATACTTTTTAGTTTAGGGTATTTCATTAAAGTTCTTGATATATCGGACCTCTTTTTATGTTGTCATGTTTGCAACATTACCATGCAAATGATTATAGAAATTGGGGTATTTTGTAATTATCATATCATTTTTTTTAATTATTTGCCCAATGGCTAAAAACGGAACACAGAAATTATAATGTTTTTTTCATAAATATGTTAATTTTTGAGGGAGGAATGGGGAAGGTAGAGGTAGTAGTAATGATATGTTGTCATGGAAATGCCATGATGTTACGGATAAATCTATCAACCCGACATTCTCATGTGGATGAAAAAAAGTTTAACCTGTCTTATCTTATCTTATAAAAATAAAATTTATTCATCCTTTTTCGGTTCAGACGTTTGCCAGTGGAGCACCCAGGCCAAGTCGACTGCAGACATCAATGTGAGTAGTAATAATAATAATAATAATAATAATATTTATTTATTGAGCGCTTTCCCTTCGCAAAGCTCAAAGCGCTTAACAACATTTTAAGCATAATCACAAAAGTGTTCAATAGAAACATTTACATACACAATTCCCTAAAATGACTTAAAAAATTGCATAGAAATATAATAAAAGGCTCTCAAGGTTATACACAAATAATTGTTATAGATACATGTTATTAAAACTTAAGAAACAAGGATATTTTAAACACATTGATCTTATTAAACATATAATAGATCTATCACAGAGTCAGTACCTCTCATTCAGTCCTATTAGATAGTTTGCGAGGACGTTTAAATAATGACGCACTGGCTTTCTATTTAAAGTCCACAGGCAGTATTTTTTCCCCTATATAATTATAATAATAAAAAAATTAATTACCTGTAGAGTCATGTGTACAGCACTTGTGTGCGGAGTGCAATGCTCCATGCTAGCGAGACATGGCCCTTGACCAAGCCAAACCTTCAACGCCTGCAGAGAAACGACAGGGCAATGATAAGACAGATCTGCAATGTGAAGCCAGAAGATGTGGCCACCACTAGGTCAAATGAGCTGTTGACGCTTCTTGGCCTTGAGGACCTGAACCTCATTCTGAAGGAGAGAAGACTCCGGTGGTATGGCCACGTGGAACGGTCAAGTGGAGCTATCAAGACAGCATTGGACATGCAAGTAACAGGAAGTCGTGGAAAAGGGAGACCCAGAATGACATGGAAGCAGGTGACAGAGAGGGATCGGAAAGACTGGAAACTCTCAACAACTGACCCTCATGACAGAAACACCTGGAGATCTGGTGTGAGATCAGCCATGCGTGCAGCAAGCCAGCTACCTGGAAGGGGGTCCACTGATGTGGATGTTGCCCCAGTACCTGCACGTTAATCAAAATACCGATGATGATGATGATGATGATGATGATTATAGAAATTGGGGTATTTTGTAATTATCATATCATTTTTTTTAATTATTTGCCCAATGGCTAAAAACGGAACACAGAAATTATAATGTTTTTTTCATAAATTAAGATTTGTTGAAAATATACCTGCATGTACATTGTAAGTTTTCCTTTGAAATAATCTATTTCAAAATAATTATGTTGTTGTCCAGAAAACGAAGTGGAACCTTTGATTGAGATGCCCACCACTGCGCTTTTAGTGGCGACTGAGCCAGTCTACACAAACACTGATAAAGTTTATCCACCAATCAAAGTGGAAGATCTTTGGGACTACATCAGATCTTCAAAGCAGAATGATCTAGAGGGCTTGAAGAATGAGTTCAAGGTCAGAAATAAAGAATTACTCCATCCTCATTTAAACATAATTCTTTTTTATAAGCCCTTTTACTCCAACACAAGGATTCTTTAAGAAGCTGATAACAAATATAAAGGAGTGCACATAGTGCTTTTTATGCAATGCAAATTATTTTGATTACCAGCTTCTAACTTAGATTTTGGTTTAAAAGTATCAGTTGACTGTAAATAAAAATTTTAAAACAGGTGAATGTATTTTTAGATGCAAATAACATTGGAATTCTAGTTCATTTATTTAACAATAGGAAAAACGATAAAGATGATGTAGGTCAAACTGAAAAAATTATAGGAGACAACCTTTATCACTTCTGATCCTTCAAATATAGGAGATAATATCCGTATGAATCAAGTTTTTTGCAAGTTATCAATAATTTTTTTTTTTACTTTTATGATATCATTACAAAACTGATGGTAACATTTACTATGGTTTGGTTGAATTTACATTGTTAAAGCAAACCTGTTATTATTATAAGTGTTTCTCCATTTTAATGGGCTCAAATTTATAAATATCTTTTTTTAAATTTTTAACCTGATAGCTCTGCAACTATTTATCCTACTCCCATGAATAATATTATATTGTTTTTAATATTATGGAAAGTAACAATGTAGTTTTACTTCCCGGGTGAGGAAAGAAGAATATGAAGTAGGAGAGCAAGATTAATCTTATCAAGTATTGTTTCCATTTTATTATATTATAGTTGTTCACTTTGATATACATCCTTTTTTAGTCATTACCAGCTGGTGTGACAGCCCCTTGTGAGATTGCGAAGCGAAATGAGAACAAGTATAAAAATCGATATGGAAATATCATAGCTTGTAAGTAATTTAAGTAAGATGGCAGGATGGATGAGTAAATGTTCATTATTTCAATTATCTTGCATTTTGAAAGGTGAAGGTTAGACCAAAAAAAAGGAATGGTTGAAAAACATTAATATTTATGATTAATAATACAAATAATGACATTTGTTATGCAACTTTCATCAAAAGCTGAATTGTAACACAGTGGTCTCTGTGTAAAAACTCTCCGCTTACAAACCCACTCCGTCTTTGAACCACTCCCCCTATGAAACATAATTCCTTCTCTTTCATTTACAAACCTACCAAACTGCTCTTGGCATCATTTAAAGTCTAAAAAAATACTGGCAAAAAGGACCATAACAGACAGATACAAAAACTCGTTTCTACCAGAACTGACAGATATATACAAAAACTTGTTTGTACCAGCTTCCATAAGAATGCTACAGAATATTATTGCCAAACTTAGCGAACTTGTGTTTGCAGGGTATGTGTTTGCTTGTAAAGAAGTATATTTTACTTATTCATAGTTGTGTGTGTCCAACAGTATACATACATGTATTAAGTCAACAGGCAAGATTAATATTTTAGGATTTTTTTCTCAAACATATGTATTGATGTTACTTGCATTAAATTGAATCAAAAGTATATGTATGATCAAGAGAGGCGGAAAGAGAGAGAGAGAGAGAGAGAGAGAGAGAGAGAGAGAGAGAGAGAGAGAGAGAGAGAGAGCAGGGGAGCGAGAGTGAAAAAGAAAAAGAGAGAGAGAAAAATTAGTGACAGAGAGAGAAAGGCTGAGAGAGAGGAGGAGATAAGGCCTTAGATCACTGTAGAGATAATCACCATGCTGGGGAAGTGAAAAATTGAAAAATTATGTGTGAGATTGACAAAAAATAAAAAAATATACATATCCGGCTCTGTTAAAACAGGTTCTTACACTTTATACTAAGCCCAAAGCGGGTGGGTATGGGGGTTAATGAAATATAAAGAGTTATGTTTCATGTGGTGAGCGGGTACGAAGACGGAGTGGGTAGGTAGACGGAGAGTTCTTACGCGGAGACCACTGTATTAAATTAAATCAAAAGTATATGTGTGACCAAGGAAAATTTTCCCAAGGGATTGTAAAGGCTTATCATTCTTATCTTCTTATACTATTTTATCCTCTTATCTTATCTTATCTTGTTATCTTATATTGTTATCTTATATTATCTCTCTCCTTTCTCTAACTGTCTATTTTATTCTTCCTTCTTTCTCTCCTCTCCCTTTTACTCCTTTCTTTCTCTCTACCATCTCCCCCTCCTTTCTCTCTCTCTCTCTCTCTCTCTCTCTCTCTCTCTCTCTCTCTCTCTCTCTGTCTCTTCTTGTCTCTCTTGCTCTCTCTCTCTCTCTCTCTCTCTGAGAGAGAGAGAGAGACGGGGGCGCGGTGATCCTGGGGTAGAACATTGGCTTCCGACGCAAAAGGTCCGGATTCAAGCCTTGGCGATTGCGCTCCCTACTGGTTGGGTCAGTGTCAGTTTAATGTGACCAGCTGAGACATGAGTCATGGTATCCCCGCCCTGTCTTGTGTGTGGCAGCACATAAAATTGTCAGACGTCAGTTTTGGGGCCCGTCCACAAAATAGCCTACATAGGGCTGCTGTTGGACGTTAAACCAACTCAACAACAACAGCAATTCTCTCTCTCCCTCTCCCTCTCTCTCTCTCTCTCTCTCTCTCTCTCTCTCTCTCTGTCTCTCTCTGTTAATCTGCACCTGCACCTTCTCTTCATATCTGTCTGTCTATCTGTCTATCTCTCTGCATCTCTGTCTCCCTTTCCTTCCCTCCCTCCCTCCCTCTCTCTCTCTCTCTCTCATTATGTTAACGTGTGTAAATGGTTTTTTCTTATTTTCAGATGACCATACTCGTGTTTTGTTAGATCCAGATGGAGAGGATGCAACAGATGACTATATTAATGCCAACTACATAGATGTAAGTTGTAAGATTAAGCAATAATAGCCCAATATATAAATTTTCTAGAAATTTAATGAACAAAATCATTACACTTTCCAAATTCAGTTTTATTACATGTAAAGAAAAAAACATGAAGTATTTGGCCAACACAAACATTTGCCTTGAGTAGCTTTTAAAAAAAAAGCCTGGTGAAGAAGTTGTAGCCATTGTTTACTAATACTTTAAAGGATGAAAGAAAAAAAATGAAATCCTCAATTGCCTACATAAGGAACATTTTAATTTGTGTCATACAAATTTAAGAAATTTATAACTAAAAGTTCAAATATTCTTGTAGCTTTAATTTTTTTATTATCAATCTTCAAAAAAAATAAATACATTGTATGTCATCAATTGTCTGAACAATTTCTTCTGATGCTCTAGAGCTCAATCCTCAACAAATTTTTTGGTGTATGGTGACTACTTTTATGGATTTTTTTTGTGTATAAGCTTTTAATTGTTAATAATAATTTATTTATTAAGCAAGATCAGCAATGTAGGTCTAAGACTAAATATATTACAGATTAGTTTCACTAGTTAAAAATCAAATAGCACCTCACTCTGTTTTGTTCTTATCTTCAGGGATATAAAAAGCAGAGAGTGTATATTGCTGCTCAAGGTGAGTTCAGCCAATCCTCTTATTTTCTTCAAATAAAATTGGAAATTCAAATTTACTTTTAAGGTTTTCAATTCATTTCCTAAAGTTATCCTTTACACCCAAAGATGTTTTTAATGTCCTTTTGTTTATAGTCAGTAAGAGTAAAAAAAAAAAAGAAATATGTAATACATGTCTATCGTTAAAACTTGAATCCACATATTTAAATATTTTTATGCAACACCCCCCACCCCCCAAAAAAAACAACAAAAACAAACAAAGAAAGAAAGACCCAAAAAACACAAGCTTGAGTTTTTTTTACGATCTCTTCCCTTTCTCTTTATTCTTCAGGTCCGAGTACATCCACTCTAAATGACATCTGGCGAATGGCATGGAAGGAGAACTCTAAAACAATTATCATGCTAACCAATGTCACAGAGTCAGGAAAGGTAGGCTTGCATGTGTGAATATGTTGGGTTTTATCTGTTACTCTGTCTGCATAGTTATACATTCATAATAATGCCCTAAAATAAAATGCATCAGCCTGCATTTTTTTTATTTGATAGAATGTGAAGCAACTTGAATGATATAAAATAAAGAATGACAGGGCAAATTTCTTTATAAAATGCATTACATAAAGTAGACACATCTGCTCTAATTGTCAAATAAATAATATTAGACAGTTTCACAAGATAAAAATAGAGTCAGTTTGAAAAACATTGCACATTGAAAATAATAATTAAGATACTTAAATTAATTGTTTGTACTGATAATGTGATTGATGATTTTAAACTGCAAATTAAAGAATTTCAAATTTTTTACAGAAAAAATGTGAGGTCTACTGGCCAGAGATGGGGAGTCTGCAATATGGTAACATTACAGTTCAGCTGTTGGAGATAGATGTGCTGCCTGATTTCACAATCAGAACATTCCTCATGAGTAAGGTGAGGTCCAGTTATTGTGGTCATTAATGATACAATGGAAAAACAAGTCTACAAAATGTTCATTATCAGTGATTACTTTTTTTCAAAATGCGATTAAAAAAGAGAGAACCATTCAAAATCTGTCTGACGATTTTGTCCTTTATAATTGCTTTTATTGTATCCTAATAATTTTGTTATTTATTGGTCAGTTTTTGTTTTTTTTTCCTTGCACATTTTATCATAATAAGTATTAAGTAATCATAACTTAGTTTTCTTTTGCTTACTTTCTCTTTTCAGGGTGGGCAATCCAAGTACATCAAACAGTTTCACTACACAACCTGGCCTGATCATGGTGTTCCCAGATTTGGCCACTCATTGCTCCTGTTTAGGCAGAAGATTCGAACGTATGATCCTTTGGATACCGGCACTCTCATCATACACTGCAGGTTTGATATGAACTGTTATTTATTATTTTGATACATTGTCTATATCAATTCATAATAATGCCCTAAAATATTGAATTAGAATTGTTGTTGAATAAAGTGTACCGACATAAAATGTGGTTGTTGTGTTTTTATGATTTGCCTTTTAAAAAATTGTTTTAACTACTATGTTCAATAATTCCTTAGTTTTTCTATTGCTTTTACCATCAATCAATTATTTTAGTGTATAAAAAGTGAAGATTGTTGAAAAAACAAGCAGAATTGATTTTTCTTAGATTGCTCTAAATGGTATTGGTATGTTAGATACAGTAGCAATAAATATTCCCCATAAGTGTTCTTTCTGAAATACGGTAATGGGTGGAATTAAAATATTAAATATGATATCTTAATAACTGAAAAACTTAACTATTTGAATTGCTTAAAATGGGATGTTTATAATAACTTATGTTTACCTGTATCACCAGCGCGGGAGTGGGCCGTACAGGCACCTACATATCTGTAGATACGCAACTGGAGATGGCCAAGTCTGAGGGTCTCATAGATGTTTTTAATTTTGTCCATCATATGCGATCGCAAAGGGTCAACATGGTCCAAACTTTGGTAAGCCAAAAGTATATTCTTCTTTCTCTTGCTCCCCCTGTCTGTTTATCTCTCTGTCTCTCTCCCTCTCCCTCTCTCTCTCTCTTTCTCTCTCTCTCTCTCTCTCTCTCTCTTTCTCTCTCTCTCTTTCTTTCTCTTGTTTTTATATTTTCCTCATTGGCTCTCTTTCTTTCTCTCTCTCT
>RQTK01000090.1:823715-846484 GCA_003991915.1 Elysia chlorotica
TCTCTCTATCTATCTATCTCTCTCTCTCTCTCTATCTCTCTCTCTCTCTTTATATACACACACTCATATATATACCTGAAATCACCTAAAACAGAACTAAAACAGTAGGCTATTATTATAATGGATTTTATAATGTCACTATTTTTATATTTTTACTCTAAGAAGCAAATCTATTTCGTTGACAGGAACAATATGTGTTCGTGTATGACTGTCTCCTTGAGGCTTTGATATGTGGAGACACCACAATAGTTAGCTATGCCTTTCCAGAGTTGTACACAGAGCTCTGTCTTTTTGATCAAGACATATCAAAAACCAAACTTGAAGAACAGTTTGAGGTGAGTTGGCTGTTGTTTGATGAGAATAAGAAAGAGATAAAAAGAAGGAGAGACAGACAGACAGAACAGAACAAACAGACAAGGTGATAAAGACAGAGAGAAAAAGCATGGTGATTTTTAAGGGTTATGCATAAGAAAAGTGGGGAATACTTAAGGTAGTTTCTTGAGTTACGTAAGAAAATTTTTTTGAAACTCTTTCAGTTAACTAATGAATTATGTTATCTTTATGTATGTTATTTTCTCCATTATAAAATAAATTGACTATATAGAAAATTATTTTTGCTCTTAAGCTATTTGTACTAATCCATACAATCATTACAATCATAGATATGTAGCCTAACAGTAACAAGGCTATTTCTTAGTAAGAATGCCACTTACGGATAAGAATGAATTATTTATGTTTAAAACTGTGTAGTGGCTCAAATTTTAGTAATTTTTATATGCCCTTTGAGTGAAGAAGGCTCAGTGATTATGTCAATGAATCATTTTTAGATTTTATTTCATAATGATGACAAAAATGGAGGAGGCACATAGTTATTTTTAATTACTTAATTAAGAATGTTTTATATTATGTAGATTCTCAAACTTCTCTCAACTACTATTGAGAGAGATGAAAGTACCACAGCTCTAAGTCAAGAGAACATTTTCAAAAACAGATGCAAAAATATAGTACCAGGTAAGATAGTGCAGAAATCAGATCTTGTTTATCTTGATTGAATAAATAAGGTTATTATTATTAGGCTGACAAGCCTTGATAACTCTCAAAATTGTGTAGAGATCTTCATCTTGATCAAATACTATAATTAAATGGGCAAGATGAACTTCAGTTTCTTGATCTCTAAAGAGACATATTAGATCTGTCTTTGAAAACTGTTTCTTTTTTTACAATACACATTTTACTAAAACTTTGTTCAATACCATATCTCAGTACTTGGTTAGAAGTTTGTAGGGTTAATATGTGACTTATTAAGGAATAGAACTCTCGAAGTTAAAAGATAGACATGCAACTGTTATTCTTTTTTTTTTTTTATTTAATACGTTTTATAGTTCTGTGTAAGGGTTTTTTAAAAGATTTTAAAAGAAACAGTCTCAAAATTTTATTTTTGACTTCTCCTTTTCTTAGCCAACCGATGTAGGCCTTACTTAATGACATCATATGAAGGTGGTAATGACTATATCAATGCAGTGTATTTGAACGTAAGTACACAGTTTCTGGGGAAACTTGCACAGTTTTAAACTAATATATTATATAAAATAGTTTTTAGAAGTTTTTTGTGTAAATATTTATTTTTTATTTGATGATACCCGAAATAATAGAATGGGTTCATGGCACAAGATTTCAGTAGATAACAGGTAATCATATGCACAAACCGATAGTGATGATGATGATGGTGGTGAGAATACATTATACTTTTGAATTTAATTATGGTTTTACGAGACAAAATAAGGGATAAATGTACTTTGTGTGCTTGATGAGAAGGCTTACGGGAAGAGGCAAATGATCAAGGAAATGCAATTTTTTCAAGGAATGAATATGTTGCTGTAAGAAAATGATTGCTTTTTAATTTGTTATGTCATACACTCTTTTGTTATTTCCACTGTGATTAAGATCTCTATAGAGGGAGGGAGAGAATTCTCTCCCTCTCTCCGGGTTTAACGTCTCCTAGGTTCCCCTGGGGGGTTATATACGGCGATCCACTGTGATTCTTTTTTGTTTTCGTTTTTATATTCAGAGCTATGTGAAGCGAGACCAGCTACTTGTCACACAGATGCCTCTACCTGATACAGTCTTTGATTTCTGGCGCCTAATTTATGACCATAGATCCCATTGTATTGTCATGCTCAATGAGGTGGAAACCAATGATGATGTAAGTGGACATTTAATTTATTGCTCCTCAGCTGGAAAGCATCTACTTCAACTTTTTCAAGTGTTCATTTGGTTTTCTCCGAAACTTCAGCTCATTCCTGTATGCATGTTTATGTATCAGACAGATTTTGTTACATCATCACAGAAATGTGCTGTGGACCTAATAGTTTACCTTTACTTGACTAGCAGATTCTTCTATCGAGAAGCTGCTCGTGCCTTAAAAAACAAGTAGGGCAAAGTGGCAGTTTCACTATTAAACGAAAAAGTATAATCAATATCTAATTCAACAACTTGATTACAGAAAAAATTAAGAATATTAGCTTACACTAAAAGATTGTATTAACTTTCATCAACATTGTAAATAATAATAATAATAATAATAATAATAATAATAATAATAATAATAATAAGGTTCTCCTGGAATCGGTGACAGAGAAATTGAATTGGAAATTAACATTTGAAAAAAGTGAAGTTTATTTTACTTCATTCCGAACAAATGAAAATACATGAAGGCTTACTTTGTTTTTTTACTTCAAAGAACCAGTATTGATTAATCATTAATTTTAAAATTATTTAAAATTAGTTGAGTTGGTTTTAACGTCCAAAATCAGCACTTAATAGGCTATATTGTGGACGGACCCCAAGACTGATGTGCTGCCACACACGAGACAGGGCTGGTCACATTAAACTGACACCGACCCAACCAGTCGGGAGCGAAAGCGCCAGGGCTCGAACCCTGACCTTTTGCGTAGGCAGCAGACGTTCTACTCCAGGCCACCGTGCCCCCCTTAAAATTAGTTACCCAAAGTTATAACTTGGTATAAAAAATGTAAGTACATACACATATATGCATGAAGAATGCACTCCAGTCTTCTAGAGTATCCACAGTGAGGTTGGCAAGAACATGTTGTAAGATAGGAATGATCCAGGCCCACATACTTTCCAACTGTGGAATGAGAGAGAAGTAAATACAATATTCTTTCCTATCCTATTTAATTTACTGCACAAGTATTGGTCACAAATTTATAATATTCTTCCATATTTTCAATAATAAACAGTCAAAATAATGTTGCTTTAACCCGAGAGTATGTTGTTGTTGTGTTTGATCCAGCGCCATGAGTCCAATGCCATGCTTACAGGCAAAAATTAACAAAGTTATACATGCTTTATCTAAATTACTGTTGATTGTCATTGAACAAAACCACTATTAATTGATATTGCTAAATTTTGTTTTCTATTTTTTTTTTTATGTAAGTTTCTAGGCCTATTTGTTGAGATTCTAGAATAGTATGTGTGTGTGGATATTTTTAAGTGCAACTTATACACTGATTTCGATTTTTAAAATTTTATTTCTCAAAGACGCTTCATTATATGTGTGTGGTAATTACAACAAGTTTATGTCTTTTAATATCAGAAAAAAATCTATGTTTATGCTTCCTATTTCAAAGTTGCTATAAGCAAAGAAACATTATAATATCTAAATTGCCAACCAAATTATTTTCGATCGTCAATTTGTTCTAACTCTTTTGTCTTTAAAATAATGCATTTCGAATCTTGTAGTCATAGCTATTGCTTCCATAAAGTCAACCCACATTAACATATTAGATTTTTGTTATCATTGAATATCGTAAAATAGAACTCTCATTGAATATTGTAAAATAAAACTCTCATAAAACCCAAATGGCAAGGTAGGGAGATCAAAGTGTTCCTGCATGTAGACTATGACTTTCTATGCAAACTGCTTGGCTTGTCAGGTCCACAAGGGACATATCCTTGTATTTTGTGCTTGATGCCAAGGCGGCAATTGCATGCAGTTTTATCTGGTTCCTTGGAGAATAGAGCCGTTTAGGGCTTCAGCAAAAGAAATCGAACATTGCAGGAGAGTTGTGGCGACATCAAACATTTTTCAATTGTAGCTTCACCTCTTCTCTGCAGATACCATTGGATTTATCGCTTCTCCCTATCTGCATAATTATTTTTGTCTGTGTCATTTTGAAACATCCCACAAGCCCATGCCTTAGACCTCTGCATAACCAAAAAAATTAGATGTTAATTGTCAGCCTCACAAATTAGTTAAGAAATATGTCAGCAACTGTAGCCTGTTCTTGAACACCCAAGACAAGATAAGGCAGTTTAAAGGTTGCTTTGTGCTCAGTGAAGCCGGACAACACCATCAGTTACAATAGAGAGTTAACACAAACAAAAGAGACGTTTTTTTTACCTCACACGCACAATAATCAAACAGGCATAAGCATGCACAAATAACCCATTCATTTCAGACAGAGACTATGATATTGAACATGAATTCAACAGATTCTGTAAGTGTAACGCAATTCACCAGGTTCATGTATCCCTATTGTACTACAAACCAATGACTGATGGTGTGATTGCATCGAGTCAGAGTGCCATTGATATATAACTATATAACAATCTACAGGCGACATTATCCAAGAAGAAAAAAACACATTCCCTAAACAGCACATTCTTGAACACCACTGAATTCCATTCCTGAAAAATTGTCACTTTGTGTCTTATCTCAACATAAGTATGCCCTTTCAAAAAAGAAAAAGAACGGCCAAGAATGTCAGTATAGATATACCTGGCTCATGAACTTTGTAAAATGTCATTTTTATAGCCTATACATTGAAGTTTTAAGGTGATTTTTTTATACTAATTTTCCTTCATAAAAAAACATTCCTGGTATAATACGATTGTTTTAAAGTATTGCAAAATACTTTAGTACGGGTGAAAGAATGACAATGAAATTAACTAACAGGCTTGATATACATATACAGAACAATTTCATGAAGTTTTTATCAAGCTCAGTTGGCACAAACGTTTTAATTTAAAGTTAATTTAAAGCATTTTAATGTCATTTATTCTACTTTTTATACTTAATCTAGAAATGCAAATCTTTCAAACTATTTAACTTAAACACACAGGTTTTTAAAAAACTTAAGAGTTTGTTTTTTCTTTTTTCCAATGACATAATTAAGATAACACACTATTAATACTTACTAATCTAGAGCACTAATTATGAGGGCACTAAATTCAGTAACAGACTTTAGTGCCATAGGTAACGGAGAGGTCAAGTGGCTCCTTCATGACCCTTATTAAGATAAGGTGATCACGGCCGCACATGCCTCGGCCTAGCTCAATTAATATGCCGCTCTTAGAGAGCCGTGATGTAAAATTTTCACCATGCCTGCTGCATCCCATAATATGTGCGATTTTATTTTTAAGTGAGCAGAGTTTAGTTTTATTTTGTTTTTAATTTTAATTTATATATCTTTTTTTCTTTCAAAGTTAACGGTTAATTAAGAAAAAGCTTCTATGATTGCAGGACAAAAATAAATATATTGTGCATTGTGTTTGAAAAAAGTTGTTTTTTGTTGGGTTTTTTCATTTTGAACAGGTTTCTTATAAAAATAATATTATTTGTTTTGATGAAAGAAGATTCACCTTATGACTTCTAATGCTAGATGCAATTTATGTAGATATGCATGATTTTATCTGACATTATCAATAAACTTTTATATACAAGTGTGTTGAAATGTCATTACATTATTTTTAATGATACATGTATTAGTAAACTTTTTTGTGATCCTATCATGATTTTCAACAAAAACATGATAGTCCTCACAACTATAACGGCACTAGCTACAGTGGGACCATTGTTACAGAGGGACATTTGAAGAAATCCCCGTTACTTCTACTTAGGTTTAAAGGAACAATGAAATGGTGAACTTGGATAGGCCCACAACGGGAGACGGGAGCGAGCTTTGGTTTCAAATAACGGTCAGTCAACCCGTACAGCATTGTGCTGAGGCGGACAGAAAACTAAACACAACATTTTTACTAGGCTAGGTCTAGACAAAGGATGCGAACATGTACTAGGATAGTAGAGATGTGTGTAGTAAGAGGGGGGGGAGAGATTGGGTGAAATCTCGGGTAGATCTCTGACTCTCTGTTAACGTACGAAAAGAAAAGAAGACCGAGCAACAAAAACAGCGAAAAGTTATAAAAGTGATGAACTTAAAACAGAAGGCTCATGAGCTATGTTAATTTTATTGAAAAGGGAGGTAATAGATAAGGGTTTTAAAAAAATTGAACTTTCGGTAGTGTTTTCTTGGCATGCCTATTGTGGGAGCTTACTTACAGGGGGATTTCAATTCTATAGGAGGAGAGAGAAGAGGACCCCAGATTGGTCCGTCAGTTCCACTTTCATCGGTGGCAGGAAGGCTCAGCCATACCCAGCTCACACGGAGCTCTCCTGGAGTTGGTAGACATGCTTCAAGCCTGGGCCCAGGAGCAAGAAGGACCCATTGTTGTGCACTGCATGTAAGTAACAAATATTTAAGCAATGCAGCTTTTATAACTTTGCTTGTAAGGATTTTTTTAAAACATTAATGTCTTTTCTTAATTTTTGTTCATATTGTTTTTTTGTTCTTGTTATTGTCTTACTCTTAGTTATAATCATAGATATATTATAATACAGCTATGTAAGTTGCTTTACGCTAGTCTTAACACATAAGCAAAGAGAAGCACACAGATTAGAAAGTTATCCCTCATCAAAAAGTAAGAGATTTTGAATAACATGTTGTTGCGACCATCCTTATGTATTTGCTTTTACATGTATTATATTTGTTGCAACAATTTTGCCTACTTTCTAAACTCTTCCTCACAGGAATGGTGCAAGCAGGTGTGGTTTAGTGTGTGCCACATTGACTATTCTAGAAAGATTGCAAAAAGAGAAAGAGGTGGACATTTTCCAGGCTGTCAAGCAACTTCGTCTCAATCGGCCTCAATTGGTTGATAACATGGTAAGTTAGGCTTTGATGTATACTATACAGACACCTAAAATGAATTTGATTAAAAACACATGTACAATCTCTTCTTTGAGAATAAATTTACATATTACCGCTCTGTCTTTCTTTATTTATCACAAAACTAGTGTGATATTCTAGCACAAAACATTTGTTTAATTTGACTCCATCAAAGTCGCTCTTTTGTTCTCTAATTTAAGAAAACGTTTCCGCAATTTTAATATCCTTTACTTCAAATATTCTAATCGTATCATGTTAAACTGTTATCAATATATGGTGTTTCAAACTTTATTTTTATTCTTTTTTTGTTATTTGTTTTGTTTTGTTTTTGGGGGGAAGGGGTATTTTTTCTTGTTGTTTTGCTTTTTAATGTTGGTAATCAGAGAGTATTTTTAAAATTACAGTAGAACTCGAATACAACGAACTCAGATTCAAAGAACACCCTACATTCAACGAACAGATAAAAATCACTTTTTTTTTCCTTCTTTGTCTTTAGTAAACTATCTTGGATCCAACAGAGTAACCCCATACCCATCCTCAGATCCAACGAACCAGAGGTGTCACAAAGCTAACACTCTAGGCCTAAATCTAGTTTAAAATAAGATGAGCAAAGATCTGCAGAATTGCTAAAAAATATTTCTCCCACAAGCCAGGAATGACAACATAATCATAGTGTAGTGTACAGTTAAAGGGGTGGGACATGAAAAGCAGAGAGGGAAGGGAGATGGAGTAGCAGCTGACGGACGTCTGCCCAGCAAGATAGGCGATCAAAGAGCTTATGCCGCCAGTTTAAAACATGAGATGTGTGTATGTGTGTATATGTGGTTGAGAAAGAAGAGGCAAAGGGAAAGATGTAGGTATGGGTGGGGGGTAATGACTAAACACCATCTAGGTACCAGTATGATAATGTAAAGGTGGTAGGGTATAGGCAGTTATTAACCACACATGGCTTCAACGAACCATGAATCCAACCAGCTATTGAAAATGAACCAGCTAGTTGGTTGAGTCCGAGTTGTACTGTTTACCCATGAAACGTTTAATTGCCAATTTTCAACTGGAATCATTCTAACTTTTTTTTTTTTTAATTTTCAGGAGCAATATCAGTTTTGTCACGAGCTAGTACTGGACTATTTAGGCAGTGATAAAGAAGACTCCAGTTCAGGATCATGATATCTGTTACCTTCATCACTGCTCTTTTTGCCATAATGTCTTCCCAGAAGCTCTTCGTTGCCAAGGCAGAGTACAGCAACTTGTACATTTATTATAATATACATTTTGTACTCAACAGCTTAGAAGTTCTGCTTGATAAAATTTATGTCAAACAAACTGTGCTGAACATAAAGGAAATAAGACTTCCTGAATTGAAAATTGTGAAATGTAAAATACTTAGTGAAGTATTGGTTCAGTTCGATCAATAATCTCATACCAATAGAAGGTATGAAGAAAAAAATGTGTGTAGGCATAAGAATCTTAAGATAACTAGGATGTTAATCCTGCTATTCAATTTTTTTTTTCTTCACTAAATAATACTCAGTGGCGTTCATTTATATTTTGAAAAATTACTGATTGCATGTTAATTTATGTGAGTAGATAAATCAAATTTTAATATGTGCTTCTATTTCAACTAAGAAATGTAGAAATTTTATCAATACAAGAACTTGAAGAAGTATAGATTTAGTCTATTTTATACTGTAAAGGACTACCTAGGACAGTTCTCTCTCTCTCTCTCTCTCTCTCTCTCTCTCTCTCTCTCTCTCTCTCTCTCTCTCTCTCTCTCTCTCTCTCTCTCTCTCTCTCTCTCTCTCTCTCTCTCTCTCTCTCTCTCTCTTTCCTTCCCTCCCTCCCTCCATTCCTCTTCCACACACACACATACACACATCTTAGAAGAAATGCAACACATTCAAAGTGTTCCACGCTGTGTGGTTGTGAGATCTGCTAGAGTGTGTTAATCAGCAGAGGCAACTCATATGACTTAATCATAAAAAATCATAAAGTGTGGCACGCCACTTGAATACCTCGCTATGAAAGAACTACTGGTACCACTTGCATGTACGTATTTGGCTTAATCCCTCCGGACTGGGTGCTAAGTCCTAACTGACACTGGTAGTGGGTCTTCATTCATCCCTTATTCCTCCTTTTTATATCACGCGAGAAACTCGTAAATGGGTGTATAGGCCCTTCAAATGTTAACAAATGAAATCAATGAATAGTTTGGCAAATTCTCAGCCTCCCAGTCACATTATGACGGTTATAAATTATATCATTGATCATAGCCTGAATCTCTAAGAAAGGAAAGGGCTGAGGAAGGAGCCAAATGCCCCCCTAGAGATCTTGGGTAACCTGGCGGTGTTTAGTCCCGTGTGATGGTTAGATCATTTGTGTAGTTGAAGATGTTGATGAAAGCCATGCTTTGACTGATTCACATAGGAGTGTCAAATGCCACTCCACCGAGACACAAAGACACACACACACACACACACACACTGATGTGAAACAGGTGCTGGCTGTATTGCAGGTTGAACTCCATTCTGTTCTGTTGGTGTGACTGTGGACTCACAATTGGTTCACTTTTACACTTTACTGAGTTTATTTAGATAGTAGGCAGACAAGTTGAGTAACTGCCGGTGATTGTTTGATCATTACCGCCTCACAATAGCTGGCCTGCGTTCGCAATCAGACACTGCAATACTCGGCAGGTGTCCGAAAATCTGTCTGATATTTTTCTAGAAATTCATGGGATGTAGATCTAATTAATTATTATTAGCGCTGGGTCAGTAGGGGCGTAAACATAGCTCAGTCTCCACTGCACGGAACTGAGGAGCAGGATGTCCAACTTTCTAATGTTTGGTGTCGCTGCTCTTTTTCCACCCACCCCCTTTTTCCGCCTTTCTCTGTCGGAAACCTATAGGGCATAACATAATTTTAAAGATTGCATTTCTATCAGTATAAGGAGCCAGATATCTCTACCATTAGTGCTCTGACTTGACAAGGAGGAGGTCAAAGGTTCAATCCTCAGCTGATATTTCCATTTCTGTATTGTAGAACTTTCAATTTTCACTTTAATTGTGATCACCGCCAGGAAAGAACTTGAAGAGGGTTTGGTTTTGTTTGCAAATATTTCCTTTTATATAACATCATTACTTTTATGATACTTTTTTTTGCAAAGTATCATATTTTTCCATGTTATTGAAATTTGAATGAATAGTTTGTCTTCCCAATTCATAAAATATATCTTTTTTCTCAAAATATTGGAAAAAAGAGACAAACAAAAATAAGCTAAGAGTTTCAAGAAAAGTTTTTGCTCTACCAAGTTAAAAACTCCAATTTAAAAGTCTCAACTGGTCTAAAATTAAACCAAATAAAATTTAAGTTTTCTATTTTCAAAAATTCATATGGCTCATATGCTTTTTTCAAAGTAAGCCATCATTCCGTGGTCTTCCATCGTGAGTGTGAATATACCGAATTGATAATTTAGATATTTTGACAACATAGCACAGTCGACTACTCATAAGTTCATGTCACTAGGGAGCTAAAATTAGAATCAACACATCCTAAAATCAACATGTCTATTGGAAAATAACATAGAGAAAGAAGGCTTGGGAGTCAAGTAGAAAATTACTGAATATCTGAGCTAAATACAAGTGGAGCGCATTGTAATGATATTAGCAAATTATTAAAAGAAACTTATGGATCTGAGCTGCAGATTCATATTTCATAATTAACAAAAACACTGTAGTGTACTGTAGAATTGGTATCACAAGACTTATAAATTAAACAATATATTGTATTATAAATCCCATTATGAAGCTCCAAAAACCAGAGCAGGGTTTTTCCATCTGATTCATCGACCAAATATTTTACTTTTAAGAGTTCTGGAGCAGTTTGTTCAATTATAAACTTAATTCTATAGTATAATATAGGTATGTTTTACATATGTTTTTTACTTGAATTTTTATACAAACTATATGATATTGTTGCTTTTACTTATATACATCTTATTGTGTGAAAAATCCATAGATCTTACCGTATTAAACATGTGTAACATAAATAGTGGGAAAAATTGCATACAGTAACAAATAACTTCACATAATAGGTTTGATTTTAGGTAACTTTGAAACTTCTAGTCTGTAAAGGTATCCAGATGAAATGTTAGTGATATCTGACACAGAGGAAAAAAAACGTTTAATTGCATAGAAGTGCAATGGTAACATTTCTCCATAGACTGACTTTTCATTTAGCCAATTCAACTCGATTTAACCCCTTCACTGCTACATATAAACAAAGATTCTCTATACTTGGACGTACGGTGTACGTCCACAGTGCATAGTAGAGCTATGATAACCAGACGTACGGTGTATGTCCACAGCGCATCGACAGGCTAACTGGAGTGAAAATTCATTCAAAAACGTTGCTGTCGCAGCTTATATTAAGGAAATGTTGACAAAGACTAGCTTCCATTGACATTTTCTAAGGTCTACAAAGTTTAATACCCCAAAGTGCCTTATCATTTGAGATTTAAAGATAGGGGTTAAAATTAAGTAGCATCATATAGAGAGCTGTGCTGAAAACTTGGTTAAATCCAACAGAAAAAGTAACTGTTTGTAGAATATTCATTTATTTGTACATAAAGCAATTAAAGATTTAAAAAAGTCATTTGCTATTGTTCTTCTTCTTGTTGTTCAGTTGTACTGTTTTTACATATTCTCACATGTTTAATGCCTCATTGTTCTCTGCCATAGAAAAAAAATGTATGTATATTATACATGATGAATGACCAGACATCTGAAGACAATCTGTCCCATTAGAGACATTTAAAAAGAAAAAAATGTTTCTCTCATCAAACGTAACTGCTGCTGCTACTACTATTACTCCTACTACTGCTGCTACTACTACAACTACTTCTACTACTAGGCCTACTACTACTACTACTACTACTACTACTACTACTACTACTACTACTACTACTACTACTACTACTACTACTACTACTACTACTACTACTACTACTACTACTACTACTACTACTACTACTACTACTACTACTACTACTACTACTACTACTACTACTACTACTACTAACGGATTTTCCCGTGTGAGGAATTAGCTTTATTGAAACCGAAAGTAAAGTTAGTTACTCACTTCTCGACGTTCTCGTTAATTTTTAGCGTTTTAACAATAAAATTATAGATCTATTCTTCTGGATTAGATCTATATATATTGTTTAACTTTACTTTTTCTAGATTCAAGTTGTGGCGATGTCGGATTTTAAACATGAACATGAAGCATTTCTTGCCGGTCACAATGGCACCTCTTTTCTTGAAATTGGTGCACTAACGAGTATTCCGTGTATAGGATGCTTCTCAAGGGAAATCATTTTGATTTTCATGTTAGATCTAGATGGAATTTCTAAAAGGTATCTTTATGTATTTTATAGAAGTACACTGATTTTAAATTTCAAAGTTGAATTTACATTGTAGATCTAGATTCTAGATGTGAGATGAGAGCTTGCATGCGCGTCTGCTGTCATAGTGGCACTCCTTGAGTTTTGTGGTCCCGAGTCTATGGGCGATCAAATAGGTGAGCGGGTGGAATTTGATGGGAAGAGGGTGGGAGTCAATTACATCGGAGTCAGCCAACCTGTAGAGAGAGAGACAGACAAAGAATCTGAATCTGAAAAGTAGTTCCTAAATGCCCATCAGGGCCAACACAGGAACGGGTGTGTATTCTGTGCTTGAGCGAAACTAAAATGAAATGTCCCACAATTTATGATTTTGTTGAAGTCATCACAAAAGAACTGGAGCCGTTAATGTTGGGTCAAACATCATTGTACAAAGATAGCAAGCGAGTGTGAGAGAGACAGAGAGAGAGTTTAAAAGTTAGTTGCTTAACATTGATCAGTGCTATGAGGGCTATATTGACACCTGACAATTTTATGTGATTGTGTATGTTCGTCCTCTATCCCCTTACCCGCTTGCATGATTGTACCCATGTTCAAATAAACAAGTTAATTACAAAAGAGAGATAAATTACTTAATCTCTTGCAAAATTCGGTTTATGAGAAATTTGAATTATAAAACTTCGTTTTGTGAGGGTCCACTGTATGCACTTCACGACAGTTAAAGTGCGACCCTTTAGTTTGCGAGCACATAAGTTATATACCGCGCGCAGGCAGATAACTTGATCGGGTCACAAGTTCAACCACCGAGCTGAAGGGGAATCCTCTTTTGAGCTGAGTGTGAGAATATGTAAACCTAATTTTATGATTAAAAGGGAATTATTTTGCGGCTAAAAATGAATAGAAGCACGATGAGAGCAGTTGATATGGATCGGGACAACTAAGAAGCAAACACGCAAACAAAATAGGACCTCTACAAAAATAGGCGAAAACGGAAATATTGGGTGTCTGGCTTTAATTTTTTAGCGTTTTAACAATAAAATTATAGATCTATTCTTCTGGATTAGATCTAGATCTATATATATTGTTTAACTTTACTTTTGCTAGATTTAAGTTGTGGTGATGTCGGATTTTAAACATGAACATGAAGCATTTCTTGCCGGTCACAATGGCACCTCTTTTCTTGAAATTGGTGCACTAACGAGTATTCCGTGTATAGGATGCTTCTCAAGGGAAATCATTTTGATTTTCATGTTAGATGGAATTTCTAAAAGGTATCTTTATGTATTTTATAGAAATACACTGATTTTAAATTTCTAAGTTGAATTTACATTGTAGATCTAGATTCTAGATGTGAGATGAGAGCTTGCAGGCGCGTCTGCTGTCATAGTGGCACTCCTTGAGTTTTGTGGTCCCGAGTCTATGGGCGATCAAATAGGTGAGCGGGTGGAATTTGATGGGAAGAGGGTGGGAGTCAATTACATTGGAGTCAGCCAACCTGTAGAGAGAGAGACAGACAAAGATAGCAAGCGAGTGTGAGAGAGACAGAGAGAGAGTTTTTAGTTGCTTAACATTGATCAGTGCTATGAGGGCTATATTGACACCTGACAATTTTATGTGATTGTGTATGTTTGTCCTCTATCCCCTTACCCGCTTGCATGATTGTACCCATGTTCAAATAAACAAGTTAGCCTAATTACAAAAGAGAGATAAATTACTTACTCTCTTGCAAAATTCGGTTTATGAGAAATTTGAATTATAAAACTTCGTTTTGTGAGGTTTCCACTGTATGCACTTCACGACAGTTAAAGTGCGACCCTTTAGTTTGCGAGCTTATATACCGCGCGCAGGCAGATAACTTGATCGTGTCACAAGTTCAACCACCGAGCTGAAGGGGAATCCTCTTTTGAGCTGAGTGTGAGAATATGTAAACCTAATTTTATGATTAAAAGGGAATTATTTTGCGGCTAAAAATGAATAGAAGCACGATGAAAGCAGTTGATATGGATCGGGACAACTAAGAAGCAAACACGCAAACAAAATAGGACCTCTACAAAAATAGGCGAAAACGGAAATATTGGGTGTCTGGCTCTATGCACAGGCACAATCGACAGACAGTGCGCTGGGGCTGGCAGACCTGGCTTGACAAATGATTGATTGCCAATCCGCCAACCAGCGGTGGGTGCGGTGAGAGCAAACCAAAGGGCCAAATTTGCTGTCTTTTAAACAATCGTGAATTACATTTTATCTTGCAATTATTCCAATAACACTCAATGTGATTGGTGCAAGCTCCAGTGATTGGGTCCACAAAGTTCTGATAGTGGATAACAACTAAGTATTGGTTTGGAGGTTTCACAGGCAAGTTTACAGTATTATTGTTGGGCGCTTTGCTGTATGATGGAACCTGGCGCGATGTGCTCTTGGATTTAGGGGCAGAAGAGTATCCGCTGATTTATCCTAAATTAACTGAAGGAATCCCTATTCGGTTGCTGGACAAGTACCACCAAACACCCACCGCTGGTCCACGTTGTGCCTGTAATTGTACTTGGTCTTAGCAACAAGACTTTCATCGATATTGACCACTTGGCCAACACCACCAACCTGGTAAGAATTATTATGTTTTTGTGAGATGGTGTTAGCAAATGTCTTGGAAATAGGAAAACCACTGGATGCAGGTGGATGCACACACACCAAGTTCAACAGCTGTTTTGACGGGGATCTCATAGGCCCAATTTAAAGGATCTGGACAATTGTAGAAAAAATCTAAGCGGCTTCTTTCCCAGTAGGAACCACGTGTCATAATAACTTTGTTACCTTTATGAGGTGGACATCTCTAAATGCTCCACTCCTCTCCCAGCTCTGACTATGTCATTAAATAGTTATGTACCGTAGCACAGTTTGGCGGTTGACTTCTTTAAAGGAATATTATCGCTGTATCCTCATCTTTTGCACAGGCAAACATGAGACGTGATGTGACTGTTGCTTTGCCTAACTAACGGAGTGCCTAGTGCATTTGAAATGAAATTTTAAACCACTTTTTGGCTTAAGCCCTGAAACTTGGGAGACTGACCCAGTGGCCTGGATAAGTTTTTACCTTGCACTCGTCTCCTGACTACGAAGCTGGTGAACTAATAACATTAATTTTACAGGTTTTGCCTCTATTTGTCTGACAGATAAAACACTAACTTTGTGAAATTGTGCTGGAATAGTATAATACTATGTTTATATAATTTTTAATCAATTAGGTTTTAAATAACTTCCCCTAGATCGCTGACAAGAAATGGCGGCCCGCTTCCGGGCATATCAGCGCGCTAGCTCCCTGTGTCTGTGGGTCGGAGAGGGTGGGCGGGCAGCAAGTGGATACTACTACTACTACTACTACTACTACTACTACTTCTACTACTACTACTACTACTACTACTACTACTACTACTACTACTACTACTACTACTACTACTACTACTACTACTACTACTACTACTACTACTACTACTACTACTACTACTACTACTACTATTATTATTAAAATTAAAATAAAATATTATTAACAAAAATAATTGAAGCGTTTAATTATCATTGACTGCTTTAATAAAATTAATGAAAAGAAAGATAATAATTAAATTCACCCGCTGCGATCGTCTGCTTGATCTAGCTGCAACAATGTTATGAAGTTGCCAGTTTAAGCTCTGGTTGATTACATACATGGATGTGCTCATCATGTAATATTGTTTTGTAACATTATAGGCATAGGCCCGCTAGGCCTACCCTAACGCATCATGCCTTAGCGCATCAAAGGACTGACGCGCGGTAACAGATTGATTTCTATTAATAGAACCCTGTGTTCGCTTCGTCCTGCCCCCACTTTCCTCTCCCCAGTAACATTCAAGTTCTGCCATACTGTTACGTAACCAAGCAGTCTAGGGGAAGTTATAAGGTCTTTGTTTTTAATCAATTAGGTTTTAAGTTATTTACTTCAATCGCTTCAGTACTTTGCCTGATGACGATAACCTTTAATAATAAACAGTAGGCGACATGTATGAAGAAGTTGGGGACCCAGCTAGCCACTGGGTAGGTGTGTTTTTATCATTCTGTATTTACGTCTCTGAGGGAAAGCAAAAGATAAAATAAATGTTTAATTCAGTTTGCTGTAACAAACAATTTTGAATAGTTTTTTTGTTTTTTTTTAATCTTTGTAAATACCTAACCTTTGTTGGTTTGTCAAAGGATTTGTAGTGGGTGTAAAGATTGGTTTACAAAGTTATAAAAAACAAAAAACAAAAAAAATACTTTCAAGAGAATCTCAAGCTCAATAATAAACCTGCAGCACCGCCATCCTGAGTGTATTTGATACAGTTAATATTGCCGCATAAATCAGCTGAGGATTTTTACTTGACCACAGAATTGTCCACTATGAAAATTAAACCAATAGCCGAATTAAATTAAATCATTGAAGCCATCAAAGTGTAATGGAATGAATGGGCTTACTTTACCATGATGAGAGCGGTAAATCCTTCAATAGAGATATATTTTTGAATGGTTTTAGTATTTTATATTTTAGAAGTCAGAGGTAGGTTAGTATTTCTTAATATTGCGACACTTGATATGAATCATAGGCCGAGACATTTCTCTCAAACAGTGACACCTTGCCGTTGGTTGGGAAGCTTGTGCGTCTCAATGACCTCTAGAGCTATGCTGGCTGGAGATTCATCTCCTGGTGGTAGCGTCACCCAAGCCAGACAGGTCGAAAGGTAGAGGTCAGACTAAGAGCACTTACTGGCCCTCGGGCTTGGGCATGGGGATAACAACTCTTTTCTCGTTAAACAAAAAATACAGAAACCGTAACAAATATCCACAATATATGTGTGCCGACAACTCTCCTGATGACCAAGACCAGGATATGGACCTGGAACATCAGAACCCTATATGAGACCAGAAAAACTGCACAAGTATGTCAAGAAATGAACAGATACGTTTTGAAAATGTTGGGCCTCTGTGAGACTAGATGGACAGGCACAGGAAGAACAAGACTAGCTGATGGAAACACCATAGTCCACTTTGGAAATGAAGAAGGTTAAGCACACACACATGAAATCGCATTGTTTTAAATGACACCTGAGGCAACACTGGCATTTCTGTTCTGGAAACCTGTATCACTGCAAGATTTATCTCTAAGGCAGAAGAATCACCATCAACCAGTGCTATGCTCCCAAAAATGTAGCAAAGATCGAGGAGAAAGTGAGTTTCTATGAACCTGTCCAAACGGTGAGATGTGCGATAAAGGTAGGTCAGGAAAGTAAAAATATGGAAATGGCAAGTTTCAAGTTGATTGGAGCACATGCAAAATAAGGCTATTTTTTTTTTCTTAATATCAGTTATCACTATAGATGAACTAGAGACATTTACACAGTACATTGTACATGTACTACCTACCATCTTGCTCCTGCTTTACCTTGACTGTAATTTGTGTAATTACATATATACTGATATATAGTTAAACTTTGTCTTAAATTACTAATCAAATTAGACTTAGAAATGATTTTACTGGATGCATCTCCTATATATGGTTAAGACATTTATATAACAATTTTTCTGAAAAATTATTTGAAACAAAGTAACTAAATAACAGAAGACAAAAAGTGGGATTTTCTTTACTATGTGTATGTTTAAATATTGATAACCAAGTTAGGTCATAGAGAATTCCACTATACTTTAGCTTTGATTTAATTTGTTAGTTATGGTAAAGTAATAATTTTTTGTTTTACCATAACTCTAGATTAACATGTTATAACTCTATTATTTTGACTTATTCATTGAATGCCTGTAAGATTGATGACATAACATACTGCTATCATGTTTTCTTTTTTTTTTCTTTTCTTCCAGAAGACGGTTTTTATTGGATTTCCTCACGCTTGTGATGCCTTCAGCCATTGCTGCAACACTCATGAGCAATCATATAGTGTATATATGCGCATTTTTATTGGCTGTATCTCTCTTGGCTTATTGGATAGGTTTGAAAAGAAATGTGATGGATTTACATTCTCTTCATATGGCAAACTTGAGTGAGCAGAAATTATGCATCGTTTGGTACAGATCTATAGTAAACCTTATGACAGCAATTGCCATCTTAGCTGTAGATTTTCCCATATTTCCAAGACGTCTGGCAAAATCTGAAACATACGGCTTTGGTGGAATGGATAATGGTGTGGGCTTTTTTGTTATAGCAAATGCCATTGTTAGTCCTGAGGCAAGAGGAAAGCATTGCCAAATACCAGTTTTTATTCAGCTGAAACATTCGTTTAAAGGCTGCATTCCAATAATGCTGCTAGGATTTGTAAGACTTATTGCAGTAAAGGGAACAGACTATCATGAGCATGTGACTGAGTATGGAGTCCACTGGAACTTTTTCTTCACCTTAGCAGCCCTACGGGTAAATTGTTGTTTTTAACTTGACTTCAGACGTTTGATTTTGCAGGTGCTTTTTTAAAATTGTCAAAGAGAAGAAAAAAACAGTAGTGCTCTGAATCAAAACATCTATTCTTGCATTAGGAAAAACGCATACATTGGTGAATAACTGCAGCTATAGAATAATTTAAAAAATAATGGAATATTTTGGTCCATTTAAAGGCATTTTTTGCAGATTATGGTTGCATTCAGAGCTAATGTGCACCACAATACTGAATACAAATGTATTGTTCATTTAAAGCTTTCCTTAGGTTTCATGTCCATGAATAATGTGTTTTGTCATAGATTTCCACAATTTTTCATGTACAGCTGTTGCTTCATCATGTGAATGACATAGACACAAAAAAACCTCACAAAAAATCAAATAGTTTTTTACTTTTATTTAACAGTCAATACACATGATATGTACACTTTGTCATGAGAATTACTCAGAAACATTCAATCTTTAGCTTAGAGAGCCTTTTTTTCATACACATTTTTCCCAACCCACTCAAGTGCAAATAAAATATGGCTGCTGTTACAATGTTTCTAACAACTGTTTCATAGGAATGTATCTTTTATGTTCAGAAAGGACTTTCAAGGCCTTTATTAAAACAGGGTATGAATCCTTATATATACTGTTGCAATTCAAATCTTTGTTTGAATAATAACCTAATGCCATACAAGTTGAGTGATGGTAAATTAAATGGACAAAAATTAGTTTATATCTTACTCAACACAATGCTCACGAAATTTATGCACAGAGTGGTGTCAAAATTAGCAGATTATGACTGTTGGTAGAAAACAATTACATGTAGTGAAGTTTTGATTTACACTGCTCTCTTTTCTTTGATCAAAAGCAATAATTATAGTTTCAAACAACTTTCTTCTATAGGTACAAAAGTAGAGTGGCCTCCTTCTAAGAACCTTTTTTATCTCTGTGAAAAATAACTTGTTTACTTTAATATCTAATCACCTGCTCTTGGTAATAAAAATTAAATCCATCTAAAAATCGATTAAAGAGATTAGGTTGGAAAATATTTTCTTGATCTCCATCAAATATCTCTCCAAAGTTCTTTTTCGGTTTTTGTTTTCATGCCACTGTACATTTGGTTACAAAATTGATTTGCTTCTTTTCTGCATCTGCTTTAGTTTAAAATATATTAATAATGCATTTTATCTAAACTTTGGGGCACATCTACCACCTTATGGGTGGATAAGTTTTTAGTCAGTTGAAAACAAAAATTAGGTTACAATGCTGTCAATGCAATATTCCTATTCCTCATTTTTCATTCTTTGCCTCTCAATTATTGATATTGTTTATTCTCTTTAATAGTACTTTTACCAATACCATGACATATATATATGGATAAAAGTAATAGCTGGTTATTCTGTTGTTTTTTTTTCATGTTTAATTTTCAGTTGATGTCCACTCTGCTGTACTGCTTGATTTGTGTGGATCAATCTATGTTGATAGGTTTGGCGATCACAGTTCTGCAACAATTGCTTCTCTCTCTCTGTGGTCTCTCTAACTACATCATAAATGGCTCGGAGGGCACTGGGTCTCGTGTTGGGATTTTTGATGCAAACAGGGAGGGAATTTTGTCCATTCCAGGATATTTGGCCATCTATCTTTTTGGAGTCGCCATTGGACAGTTTTTCTTTGAGAAGAGGTTTGTATTTTAGGATATTAGTAATTTTTAAACTCTTAAACATAGGGTACCTGTAAAAATACAAAAATTATTGCTGTTTATTAAAGAAAAATCATTGCTGTTTATTTCTCTTTGGTATCAAATTAGTTTGCTTTCGTTAAAAAGATTTCAGAAGGAATTGAGTAGATTTTTGCAGATTGTATACTTATGAAGCAGTGAGTTGGTAAAAGCGTAAGGTAACCATCAAACAGGTATAGTTTATATTTCAATAAACCCATAGATCTGATTAGTACAATTCGACCACTTATACACACTGGCACTGAATCAAATGGCTCTCAAGGTTCAACTAAAAATTTGTTTTAAAAAATCTTTTCGCTGTCAACAAAAGAACAAGTCCAAAATATTTTAATGGTTATATCCAGGAATTTACAAGCTGGTTACTTACATTGTATATAATTGATTCAAAATGTTTATCAAAATGAATTGGTGACACTTTTAGAATCATGTGAAATTATGATCAAACGTAAGTTTGAGAAAACAAAAAGAAATTTGCGAGACAAGTTTATAGTTAATCTTCAAAGCGTCATGTATGTTAATAGGTAAGTATATTTTGTTTTTGCTAGTTATTCTTTACTTTACCCAACCTAAAGTTAGGGCTCTATCGATAGTTAATGGAATGTATCACTTTTTAACTCAACGACAGAGAGAGACAAATGGTGGTCCCTGTGAAAGCCCACACTAAAAGCAATCTTTGTAAACATCTGGTTGCAGTTACCCCTAATAGCTCAATTGATAGCAAAAAGTATTTTAAAGAATTTTTGTAAGTGTATGCTGCCTGAGTTTGAATGTATAAATATAGTAAAATATGTTTAAAAAGTTAAAGACCATTATGTGACAAGAAGCTTTGCAGTATATACCTGCTCTAAGTTTTGATATTTCCACATGTTTCTTTTCACTCTTTTCAGAGAAAACATAAGAATGTGGTTAGCTGCTGCCAAGCATTTGTTTGTTATCACCATTTTTTGCACAACTACAATGGTTGTCCTTCACTGTTATGTTGAGCCAGTTTCCAGAAGGCTGGCAAATGCTACATTTGTATTTTGGATTGTGAGTTTGTATTTTGCCTTGAACTTAAGTATAATACAGTTCATACCAGGGTACATGATGATTTGACATTAGAGGGACCAAAGCTGTCATGTTGAATTAAGGCGAATTTGAATTCAGAGATACAGTATTTTTAGAGAGTATCAAAGCAACAGTATTTTTAGAGAGCATCATTTATAAAAGCTGGAGTGGCTTGGTTGCACTATGTCTCTAGGAGTCTACTCAGTGCTATACTTTTTACATCATTCATTAGCTTGTTTGACACAGACACAACTACTTTTTTTTATTTGTGGAGAAAAAGAATTAACATTTAAATCAAATTGGGTTGGAAATAATTATGTCAAATTAACAGAAATGAAGCTGTGTATTGTCAAATTAAATAAAAATATGCCAGAAGCAATTGAAACTTAAACGGATTTATTGTGGACTTTTTAAGAATGTCCAATTGAGGGAAATATCGAATTATTTCTGGTTGTCTATGGTGTATATTGTTTTAGAATTTTGGGGAAATCCGAAAAGAACGGACTTCACCTTCAAGATATTTTACATCTGTAACCTATACATGCCTCGTGTGTTTTAAATTTAATAGTCACCCTAGGCCCTATTGTCTAATCCAAACTTAAATAGCAAAAAGTAAAACAAAAAACCTATGCTGAAGAAATTGTTTTTGACTAGTCAGTTTCAGAGCACTGTCTTTTCTAACCACATATGTATTTTTTATATGTGATTGTGAGTCTATCCTAACCAAAACAACTTGCGTAAGTTCTCTGGTTATTTTTAAGTCTTGAAAGTTTTCGAAAGAATCTTAGAAATCTTGGAGGAAGCTGAAGATGTGGATCAACAATGGAAAGATTTCAAAGAAGCAGTCACTGAGGCAGCAATGGAACAAATACCAAGGGTTGAAAAGAGGGCAAAACAAAGATGGATGACAAAAGACATTTTAGAAATGATGGAAAAAAGGAGACTGGTTAAGAATAATGAACATAAATACGGAATTCTAAACAAGGAAATCAGGAAAAAGTGTGATGAAGCAAAAGAAAATTGGATCAACGATAAATGCAGAGACATTGAGCTCCTTCGAAATGGCACTCAACAGAATATGTATAGAAACATAGATGAAATAACAGGAAAGAAAACATGCTCATCTAC
>RQTK01000091.1:0-17524 GCA_003991915.1 Elysia chlorotica
ACTCTCTATCCAGGAGACATCGGATATTTCAATGAGAAAGGTGTTGTATTTGTTCAGGACAGGCTCAAGGAACTTATCAAATACGAGGGTTTACAGGTAAGTGACATCCTATACATGTTTTAGTGCAATGTCTATGGATTTTAATTTCTAATACTAATGTTTGGGGAATGTGATTCACCATGATTTTTTATTCGCTTTGCTGGAAGGCAAGTAATTGTGTTGATGATTACCGTCCAACGTCAGCACTATATAGGCTATATTGTAGACGAGCCCCAAGAGTAACGTCCCACAAGTTTACGTGCTGCCACAAAGAGACGGTGCAGGGATACCATGACTCCTGTCCCAGCCTGTCATATTAAACTGACACCGACCCAACAAGTAGTGGACGAGTCAGCATAGTGGTGCTCAAATCACTGACCTTCTGCGCCGAAAGCCGGCGTTCTACCCCAGGATTAATCACCCCCCCCCAACCCCCTTTCCGGTTTGTTGGAAACCATGAGTCATATTCTGTTGTAGTGCCATTTTTGTAGAAAATATTTTCCGTTTACGCTGCATGTTTATATCTAAAAGACTATTATTGTCGCACCATTTAACCCTGCTCGCTTTCTGTTGGCGCTTTTGCTTAATGAGATAACCAGAACCTAAGGTTAATCTCATGTCTGTCACCTAAGTCACATAACTCTTGGTGCATAAAATTGTTGGACTTGGTCATCATCTGTCGGTAAATTTGTTATGGTACTCCTTGAGATTGTTGCTATTTATTTAAGCAGGGTTTTAATTCGCTTCGCTACTCTCAACCATAGCCGATTGAATGGACATAATTATTTCTGAATTGTTTTGTTTTAATTTCACCATGGTCAGAAAAAGAGCCGACTGAAGTCCAATATAACAGTAAACTGTTCTTGAAATTTCAACAATATATAGGTTAGTTATGTATATCCTCTCTACGTGTCTGTCTGTCGTATGTCACTGTCTATCTCTCTTTCTAACTCTCTTTTCATCTCTCGAAATACCCCTGCCTATCTCTCTATATAAACTACCTCCCCCCTGTGTCACTTCTATTTACACTGATGCCAACAGAACACCCTGCCTCTTTCTCCCCATATCTTAATCTGTATCTCTTCAATCATCTTCTCTTTCCGTCTACCACCTATACATGTATGTACCCTCTCCATACTTGTCTTACCCCCCAGGTGGCCCCTGTACTTGTATGTACCCTCTCCATACTTGTCTTACCCCCCAGGTGGCCCCTGTACTTGTATGTACCCTCTCCATACTTGTATGTACCCTCTCCATACTTGTATGTACCCTCTCCATACTTGTATGTACCCTCTCCATACTTGTATGTACCCTCTCCATACTTGTATGTACCCTCTCCATACTTGTCTTACCCCCCAGGTGGCCCCTGTACTTGTATGTACCTCTCCATACTTGTCTTACCCCCCAGGTGGCTCCTAAACTTGTATGTACCCTCTCCATACTTGTATGTACCCTCTCCATACTTGTCTTACCCCCCAGGTGGCCCTACTTGTATGTACCCTCTCCATACTTGTATGTACCATCTCCATACTTGTCTTACCCCCCAGGTGGCCCTACTTGTATGTACCCTCTCCATACTTGTATGTACCTCTCCATACTTGTCTTACCCCCCAGGTGGCTCCTAACTTGTATGTACCCTCTCCATACTTGTCTTACCCCCCAGGTGGCCCCTGTACTTGTATGTACCCTCTCCATACTTGTCTTACCCCCCAGGTGGCCCCTGTACTTGTATGTACCCTCTCCATACGTATTCTACCCCCCAGGTGGCCCCTGTACTTGTATGTACCCTCTCCATATTTGTCTCACCCCCCAGGTGGCCCCTGTACTTGTATGTAACCTCTCCATACTTGTCTTACCCCCCCAGGTGGCCCCTGTACGTGTATGTACCCTCTCCATACTTGTATGTACCCTCTCCATACTTGTCTCACCCCCCAGGTGGCCCCTGTACTTGTATGCACCCTCTCCATATTTGTCTTACCCCTCAGGTGGCCCCTGTACTTGTATATACCCTCTCCATACTTGTCTTACCCCCCAGGTGGCCCCTGTACTTGTATATACCCTCTCCATACTTGTCTTACCCCCCAGGTGGCCCCTGTACTTGTATGTACCCTCTCCATACTTGTTTTCTTAGCATTGTCAATGGTACGTGCTTTCTTTGGACATTCCTAGCTTTGTCAATGGTACGTGGTTCCTTAGCTTTGTCAATGGTACGTGGTTCCTTAGCTTTGTCAATGGTACGTGGTTCCTTAGCTTTGTCAATGGTACGTGGTTTCTTAGCTTTGTCAATGGTACGTGGTTTCTTAGCTTTGTCAATGGTACGTGGTTTCTTAGCTTTGTCAATGGTACGTGGTTCCTTAGCTTTGTCAATGGTACGTGCTTTCTTAGCATTGTCAATGGTACGTGCTTTCTTTGGACATTCCTAGCTTTGTCAATGGTAGGTGGTTTCTTAGCTTTGTCAATGGTACGTGGTTCCTTAGCTTTGTCAATGGTACGTGGTTTCTTAGCTTTGTCAATGGTACGTGCTTTCTTTGGACTTTCCTAGCTTTGTCAATGGTACGTGCTTTCTTTGGACTTTCCTAGCTTTGTCAATGGTATGTGCTTTCTTAGCTTTGTCAATGGTATGTGCTTCCTTAGCTTTGTCAATGGTACGTGCTTTCTTAGCTTTGTCAATGGTACGTGCTTTCTTTGGACTTTCCTAGCTTTGTCAATGGTACGTGCTTTCTTTGGACTTTCCTAGCTTTGTCAATGGTATGTGGTTTCTTTGGACTTTCCTAGCTTTGTCAATGGTTTGCTGTTTCTTTGAACTTTCCTAGCTTTGTCAATGGTATGTGGTTTCTTAGCTTTGTCAATGGTACGTGGTTCCTTAGCTTTGTCAATGGTACGTGGTTTCTTAGCTTTGTCAATGGTACGTGGTTTCTTAGCTTTGTCAATGGTACGTGGTTTCTTAGCTTTGTCAATGGTACGTGGTTTCTTAGCTTTGTCAATGGTACGTGGTTCCTTAGCTTTGTCAATGGTACGTGGTTTCTTTTCTTTGTTAATGGTATGTGATTTCTATGCTTTGTCAATGGCGATTTCGTCCCCTTCTGTTTGAGTCGGTGTTAGTTTAATATGACCAGCTGAGACAGATATCACTGGTATCCCCGCCCTGTCTCGTGTGTGGCAGCACATAAAATTGTCAGATATCAGTCTTGGGGCCCGTCCACAATATAGCCTATATAGTGCTGATGTTTGACATTAAAAGTAAGTCAAACTGAAACCCAGAAAACCACATTTCTAAGAGTCCTGATGAGGTTATCTGTAATTGTGAGATGGATCTCAAAGCCTGTAGTGCCGAGAGAGATTCCAGACTCCGCTCAGTTAATAAGTCACTTCTCAAACTGTTTCTTACATATACATTTAGGTGCTTTGTTTTTATACAAATCTATTTATTAAAAAAACAGCAAAGCATCACATGATTCACTTTTTTCTGTTGCCTTTTGAAGTTAACTCATTTCATGTTCGTGGTATTTTTCTTTGTGAAAAAAATAGACAAAAGCACTACTAGTAGTGTCCGCTTCATTTTTAACCCTTTAATAATTATTAACTTCTCCGTCTCCCCTTTTTTGCAGACAAAGTCTCCAAGACCAAGAAACTGAGAGGTGGTGTTCAATTTGTGGATGAAATTCCCAAGAACCCGAGCGGGAAAATATTAAGAAGAGTTATCAAAGAGAAATATTTGTAGCCTGTTTTAATAAAACCTTATTTGATGTTGATGTTGTGTCACAAAAAAAATTAAAAGGAAACCGTTTGTGCAGTTATAATGTAGGCCTATTGCTATTGTTTGGTGCCTACAATGAACTCCTGGATCTTCCAACGCCACCAACCGTCAGAATGTCCATTTCGAAGATGATATTATTGACTGCTCTAAGTATTTAGATACACCAAAACCCAATCTCTTTACCATTTGCAATCCTTCTTTTCAGAGAAGCCTTGTAAAATCTAAACATAGATGGCAAAGCTATACAAAAATTTTTTTTTAATAATAATTAGGTATGAATATAATTAATCTTTGATAGTTTTTTTTACACCTTTTTTGTATTTTCTATAATATGTTTTTTTTGTGTGGTCTAATTGTGTATTAAAATTGTGTACTTTCACAACAAAAAAGTTCAATAACTATGTTTTTTTCCTCATTTATTACTCAGTGTTGATGTATTAAATTTTATTCATGTATGGCACAGTTTGGAAGGAATTGTCTTCAGTTATATTATTGTACGATGTAATCAGTGCTTCTGAAGTACATGAGAAGTTGTGAAAATTTAAGAAGACTTTTGTGTTGGATTGTACCTGTGTAAATATATAATACAAACAAGCACTTATATTTTCACTTTTAAGTATCAATACCATTTTGTACGTATACAGTTATAAGGGGCAGATAGCTTAGTCAGTAAAAATACATGTGATAATAATAATAATAATAATAATAATAATAATAATAATAATAATAATAATAATAATAATAATAACCTCTCCATACTCGTCTTACCCCCCAGGTTGCCCCTGTACTTGTATGTACCCTCTCCATACTTGTCTTACCCCCCAGGTTGCCCCTGTACTTGTATGTACCCTCTCCATACTTGTCTTACCCCCCAGGTTGCCCCTGTACTTGTATGTACCCTCTCCATACTTGTCTTACCCCCCAGGTTGCCCCTGTACTTGTATGTACCCTCTCCATACTTGTCTTACCCCCCAGGTGGCCCCTGTACTTGTATGTACCCTCTCCATACTTGTCTTACCCCCCAGGTGGCCCCTGTACTTGTATGTACCCTCTCCATACTTGTCTTACCCCCCAGGTGGCCCCTGTACTTGTATGTACCCTCTCCATACTTGTCTTACCCCCCAGGTGGCCCCTGTACTTGTATGTACCCTCTCCATACTTGTCTTACCCCCCAGGTGGCCCCTGTACTTGTATGTACCCTCTCCATACTTGTCTTACCCCCCAGGTGGCCCCTGTACTTGTATGTACCCTCTCCATACTTGTCTTACCCCCCAGGTGGCCCCTGTACTTGTATGTACCCTCTCCATACTTGTCTTACCCCCCAGGTGGCCCCTGCCGAGCTGGAGGCGCTGCTCCTGTCCCACCCTGACATCCAGGACGCCGCTGTGGTGGGACGCCCTGACCAGGCTGCCGGGGAGCTGCCCACAGCCTTCGTGGTGCTCAGGCCTGGGGCTGGGGTCTCTGAGGAGCAGGTGGCAAGCTTTGTAAATGGTACGTGCTTCCTTAGCTTTGTCAATGGTACGTGCTTCCTTAGCTTTGTAAATGGTACGTGCTTCCTTAGCTTTGTCAATGGTACGTGCTTCCTTAGCTTTGTAAATGGTACGTGCTTCCTTAGCTTTGTCAATGGTACGTGCTTCCTTAGCTTTGTAAATGGTACGTGCTTCCTTAGCTTTGTCAATGGTACGTGCTTCCTTAGCTTTGTAAATGGTACGTGCTTCCTTAGCTTTGTCAATGGTACGTGCTTCCTTAGCTTTGTAAATGGTACGTGCTTCCTTAGCTTTGTCAATGGTACGTGCTTCCTTAGCTTTGTAAATGGTACGTGCTTCCTTAGCTTTGTCAATGGTACGTGCTTCCTTAGCTTTGTAAATGGTACGTGCTTCCTTAGCTTTGTCAATGGTACGTGCTTCCTTAGCTTTGTAAATGGTACGTGCTTCCTTAGCTTTGTCAATGGTACGTGCTTCCTTAGCTTTGTAAATGGTACGTGCTTCCTTAGCTTTGTCAATGGTACGTGCTTCCTTAGCTTTGTAAATGGTACGTGCTTCCTTAGCTTTGTCAATGGTACGTGCTTCCTTAGCTTTGTAAATGGTACGTGCTTCCTTAGCTTTTTTAACGGAGCGTGGTTTATCAAATTGCCTTAATACAGATAGCTTACTGAATCAACGCCGCGTCCTTTGTGCTTGTTAAAGATTGTGCAGCGAGGCGCTCGCTTCTTGCAACTAGCCCAAGGATCGTTCCTTTAGTGTAATTTTTGTCTTTTTTTGTATGAGAGGCCAAACTGATCTTACACAAGAAATTACACTTCTACAGTATCCTAAGTTTCGTATTAAGATTCTTTCCTACTCCAGCTAAATTTAGCTCATAGTTGTAATCTATTCTTCGTTATCTGTTGTAATTTTGCTATTACTTTTTGTTCTATGACCCTTCCGTTTAAGATTCTTTAAAATGGGTCGAAAAAGTGTTCAAAGCTAGAGCTGTACATCTTGAGATTATAAAATTCTGTGATCAGCATACTACATTGTTCTTTTTCAGCCAAAGTTTGAAGCCGATTACTTGTCAATACAAAAATAGATGTAACCTAGTCCTCGATCTTTCACAATAAAGAGTCGTATAGTTGATGTTATGTAGAGCACTGATTTTACGAGAGGAGGGTTTGAGGGTCAATTCATACATGTACCCGACCTGTAGCTTTGTTAAAAGGTTGTCCCAGCATATGACTCCTCATAGTTATTAATGATACACACTATACACTATATATAAGAGTTATTTACATCTATTTCACGTATCTTGTTACTAAAGAAATAAGAGAAAAAAATCTTTTAAGAA
The DNA here is from genome assembly GCA_003991915.1 of Elysia chlorotica. Lineage (NCBI taxonomy): Eukaryota > Metazoa > Mollusca > Gastropoda > Plakobranchidae > Elysia > Elysia chlorotica. The sequence goes on from RQTK01000091.1 coordinate 6,620, forward strand.
AAACAACAAAAACAAAAACTCTTTTGCATACGAGGTTGTTCAATATTTTTTTTCACTTTGATATGTACTTGGCTTTGATCACTCTCCGTAGAATTTTTCCACTTGGACTCTTTGGTATCTCGTTCACAAATTGAACACCCCCTCGTAACCTCTTCCACGCCGCCACTTTTCCTGAAAGGTGAAAAGTGATTAAATTAGAGAGATGGTTTGGTGTAATTTCTTACCCTAAACAATATGGGAACAGTAGCTTTAGCACAGACCTCGTGATGTAAGCTGGGTAATTGATAGTTTGTCTAAAGATCTATAACATGACCCTTTAAGCCTCCAAGTTTTTCCGTAGGAGTCATATGCTGGGACAACCTTTTAACAAAGCTACAGGTCGGGTACATGTATGAATTGACCCTCAAACCCTCCTCTCGTAAAATCAGTGCTCTACATAACATCAACTATACGACTCTTTATTGTGAAAGATCGAGGACTAGGTTACATCTATTTTTGTATTGACAAGTAATCGGCTTCAAACTTTGGCTGAAAAAGAACAATGTAGTATGCTGATCACAGAATTTTATAATCTCAAGATGTACAGCTCTAGCTTTGAACACTTTTTCGACCCATTTTAAAGAATCTTAAACGGAAGGGTCATAGAACAAAAAGTAATAGCAAAATTACAACAGATAACGAAGAATAGATTACAACGTAACAAAATAAAAAGTATTTTCAAACAAATCTTAAATAAATAACTTTTCCCTTCGATGCTCATTGTGCGTTTCATGAAAGCTTACATAACTGGTAAAATCACACGCGAGCTTTTAAAGTAAGTTCACGCAGGCTTTGAAGGTTTGCAATATGTTTTTCAATTTTTAACGTAAAAGTCACTACGTGATATTTTATACAAGTATCATTCATGTAATGTGTCACGTTTGCAACAAAAAAAAATGAATGTGGTTCAAAACTACAATTAACCTTCTTTCAGGCGAACATTGTTCATAGCACAATAATGGCTTATAATTATCTAAGATGCATTTCATCATTTTTTTTCTGCAATGTGTAGGTCCATGTCCCCAAGTACACACGTTATAAATGAAGTTATCCAAAAACTATAAACGGTATTGAAAAAGAAGGTGACTTGTTAAAGAATTGGTGGTTGAGATTAAATGAAGTCATAAAAATTAAATACAAGTAAAAATTAACCCCCCCCCCCCAAACCAAAAAAAAAACAAAACAAACAAAAAAACAACACAAAAACAACAAAAACAAAAAACAAAAAAAAAAACAAACTAAAAACAACAAAAAAACAACAACAAACAAACAAACAAACAGAACAACAACAACAACAACAACAACAACAACAACAACAACAAAAACAACACCCCCCCCAAAAAAAAACACACAGAAAAATAAAAAATCAAACAATTATGGAAAGCTAAAAAAAATACTCTCTACTTTCCAGCTTACGTTAGTTTCAAAAGTTAGATTTATTGTTATGGCCTTGGGGGGAAATCCAGTGCATCTCTAACTGCGTATAATCTAACTGCAATCAATCCTTATTTTGGCGCTTGACCTTGCCCGTGTGTTAAAATGATTAAAAAAGGCATAATTATGGGTTCCAGTCAGCATGCCTCAAACTGATGCACCTAATCGCTAACCAGGATTCAAAGTTTGTAAACAATTATTTATTTACATATCTTACCTAACTGGAAAATGCCCTAAAATGTCATGCGATACAAAATAATAATTCTCAATATAGGATTACCTCCTTTGTTATTTAATTTGTTTTTAATAATATTTTGGCACACCTTGTCTCTTTGGCTAACTTACTATCTGTCTATGCCTTTTTCCTTATACATCCTCTGTCTGTCTGTCTGTCTGTCTGTCTGTCTGTCTGTCTGTCTGTCTGTCCTTCTGTCTGTCTGTCTGTCTGTCTGTCTGTCTGTCTGTCTGTCTGTCTGTCTGTCTGTCTGTCTGTCTGTCTGTCTGTCTGTCTGTCTGTCTGTCTGTCTGTCTCTCTCTCTCTCTCTCTCTCTCCTCTCTCTCTCTCGCTTTGGGCTGACATAAAGCAGAGATATAAGTGAGAGCTAGAGGGGACTAGTAGCTTAATAATCTGATTGTACATTGGTAGATAGACATATATACAGATAATAGGCCCTATTGATAACCAACGTGGGTACGTGGTATAGTAATAGATAGATAGGAAGACATACATGCAGACAGACAGACAGACAGACAGACAGACAGACAGACAGACAGACAGATAGATAGATAGATAGATAGATAGATAGATAGATAGATAGATAGATAGATAGATAGATAGATAGATAGATAGATAGATAGATAGATAAATAGAGGGGGGGGGGGTTACTAACCTCATTAACATACCATAGGATAGGTGTCCAACTAAAAGGAGAAAGGAGGGGGATGCGCGCAAATTCTTTATTTAAAATTAAATTATAACATTCGAATGGACATGTTTAGAGCACTGTCACGGTGTTTTATGTAATAATAATAATAAATTACATTTATTTAGCGCTTTCAATTTTCAGAATATTAAAAAAAATCTCAAAGCGCTTTACAGTGGATACACTAAATACGCATACATCATATCAATCAGCATGCAATTAAAAATTAAATATTAAAAGTTAAATCTTAGCCAAACAATATACATAAGAAGAAATGTAGACGTAAATAGTATGCAGCATATACTCATTATCAGAAAGAATATAATAAAAATGATATAAAATGCAACACTGTAAAGCTGCGTAATAGTATGCAACCATAAGTGAACAAAAATTAATGAATTAAAATTGAAACCTTATCTCTGTCACGAGAGTCACAGGTAAACAAAAGCGCTACCATTTAAAACCGATACTAATTATGCACAGACAGATGCAAGATTTAATAACTAGTGTAAATGGAATTGAATTATACAATCTACGTAAAAGACCGACAGGTAAAAACAAGTAAAATAGGAACTTAAGAACTGAAAACACGTTTGAAAAGATGACTCTTCAGATCTTTTTTAAAGGTCTCGAGGCTTGCACTCTCCCTAATCTCTCGTGGAAGAGAATTCCAAACATGTGGTCCCTGAAACTGAAATGACCGGTCGCCAAATGATTTTAAATTAGTTTTAGGCGTAAAGAGTAAAGTTTTGTCATTTGTAGATCTTAGAGAGCGAGATGCCTTGCTCAGATTAAGGTGCAAAAGTTCTTGTAAATATTGTGGGGCCAAATTGTTTAAGCATTTAAAAACGGTTATAGCGATCTTGTATTCAATTCTTTCTTTCACGGGCAACCAATGTAATGATTTTAATAGGGGCTTTACATGCTCATTTTTCTTTTTCTTGTAAATTACCTTGGCCGCGTGATTTTGAACTTTTTGAAGTTTATTTAGTTGGTCCACCGATAGACCAGAGAGTAGTGCATTGCCATAATCCAGTTTGGATAGAACCAGAGACACCATTAATTTTACAGTGACATCAAAGGTCAGGTATCTTCTTATAAGACTGATACGACTTATCTCAAAATATAAAGTTTTACACAATGAACTGACTTGATCACTCATAGTTAGACTTTGATCAAAAATAATGCCTAGATTCTTTGCCTTTTGAGATGGTACAACAAAACTTGAATTTATTTCCAAAACCTTTTTGTCAGTCTTCTTAAGGTCAGATGGCTTTCCAAACAAAACAACTTCAGTCTTTGACTCATTGAGTTGGAGCTTATTTTGTGTCATCCATGCTTTAAGGTCAGATATACAGCTTTCTGTCGTCCTGAATAACAAGTTAAGATGTTTTATATTTAAACTTTTGTATATCTAGGTATCGTCCGCATATTGGTGGTGTTGCAGATTGTAATTTCTTACTATGTTTGCGGTGGGCTGCAGATAAATTGTAAAAAGAATAGGACCTAAAACGGAACCCTGTGGAACACCGAATGGTAAAATAACCTCCTCAGAATAAGAAGTTCCAACTTTTACACGGAGAGTCCGAGATCTTAAATAAGATTCAAACCATGCAAGTGCATTTCCTTTAATGTTAAAGCTAATTTGTAGACGATTTAACAGAATTTCATGGTCGATTGTGTCAAATGCTGCACTTAAATCTAAAAGGCTAAGCAATCAGACACTACCAGAGTCAAGACTAACAATAATGTCATTGAAAACACGTAAAAGGGCAGTTTCTGTTGAATGTAGAGCTCTATAGGCAGATTGAAAAATTTCTCTGAGCTTATTTATTTCAAGATGTTGTAAGAGTTGTTTCAGCACGACTTTTTCTAAAATCTTCGAAAGGAATGACAAATTCGACACCGGGCGATAGTTTTTAAAATCATTTTGATCCAAGTTATGTTTCTTTAGGAGAGGCTTTACGATAGCCTTTCTGAAAAGTGACGGAAAGTGCCCTGTAGAGACATTTACCCGGGAAAGCAGCACTAGCACGCATACAACCCTCGATATGTGAATTTTATGGGGAAAGTAAATCGCAGTAGATAAATAGATAATATTTTTGTAATGCATTTTGACTCTCGCAATTATTATAAACATTATTCACCAAAACCTAGCGCAGATCAAACAATGTACAACCATGACGGACAAAATCGTGACTGTATTAATGAACTTTTTAGGTAATTTATAATAAAAAAGTAAAACAAAACAAAACCAAAGAAATCATGCAAGCATGCTGTCAAAATGTGATTACAATTAAAAAGGGTAGGTCATGCTGTCTAGCTAAGACATGTCTCTTTCTTTTTTTATCTTGAGAAAAGATCACAAGACCCACCGATTCCAAAACAGTTATGAATATTATCACTAAAATCTCTTGGGAAGATTTTCATAACCGTAATAGTTTTCTGTCGTGTCATTCGAGTTGCTGCGTCATGGCAGCTGTTAGTTTTCAAGGTCTTGCGAGTGGCGGTAACCTACAGGTTTTGCGGTCCAAATGACAGTCACTGAGGACATAACCACGCCCCACATACTGAGGATTTCTGGTAGCTCACTACACGCCACTGAAGGTAGCCTTACCTACAGACCCAGCTAGCGCAAGGTCTCGAGTGTTGCACTGGCACCTGACACAGCTAACATCTAAGCTTAGATCTATCTTTTCAGTGACCAAAAGGCTAGCCGGCGTAGTCGAGCACTATGTGCTTGCAGTCTGTAGACCGACTTATAAAGACTATAAAGATTTCTAGAGGACAATAACTCATGCATATTCTACAAAGAAATCACACAGTGCCTAGTCTCCTTGCAGCGTGACGTTAAATTTTGCCATCAGGTTTCGCAAAACAACTAACTAAAGCTTACTTTAAAAAAAAAAGTGCAACAAAATAATATTATGCGAACAAATAGATCTACGCTATTTTGTCTTAAGTTTTCCATGCCTGCTTTCCATAACACAAAGTTGGATGTAGCTTTAATGTAAGTAGATCAACTGAGCATCGAGGTAAGCAAACATTTTATTTTACATTTTCCGATTTGGACGAATTGGGCTATGTCGTTCGATAAGAAGGCAAAGTTGGGTCTGTTTACACTGTTGTTGAGATATGATTAGATAAAGAAGATAAAATATAATTTGTCATTTCAAGGCAACGTGCAATACAAATAAAACATTGACGAAGCGTTGCTTAAATAAAAGAGCATAATATACAAACAAAAAATAATAACCAACATAATATTTACAACAAAGACAAAAAATAGCAACCATAACAACAGCAGCAACAACAACAACAACAACAACAACAACAACAACAACAACAACAACAACAACAACAACAACAACAACAACAACAATAATAATAACAACAACAAAAAACACAGCAGCAAAAAACAGCAGCAAAAAAAACACATATTCAGAGTATAAAAACAACAACAACAACGACAACCACAACAACAACAACAACAACAACAACAACAACAACAATAAGAAGAAGAAGAAGAAGAAGAAGAAGAAGAAGAAGAAGAAGAAGAAGAAGAAGAAGAAGAAGAAGAAGAAGAAGAAGAAGAAGAAGAAGAAGAAGAACGACAATAACAACAATAACCTAGTTATAGATGGCGTTATGTTGTGAATAATATAAATGGGTATGGCAATATGTTTTTAACAAGAGTTTATGTCAGGTAGATAAGAATACTTTGTAAAGGTCCTGGATGAAGACTGGTTGATAGGGAAAATGGAACGAGGACAGTTGACCCATGATCTGACCCATGAGGGTCAAGGGCAGTCCGGGTGTGGTTTTCTCTTTGAAGCCCAACAAGCGGCGCGGAGTGATGTAAAGGGGAGGGCCAAGAGAACGATAATAGGCGCACGGTCAAAATTATAACACAACACGTGTTTAAAGTGTTCTTTTTTTTACCTTTGGGGAATTTTTATGACGGTTATCCTATTAACGCCTAATAATATGAATAAATATGTATTTTCTTTACACTTCAATAATAAATTCTAGCATTAAAGAATTCTTTCAAAAAGCTCCTTAAAAGATTTTAACATGTCTTTGAATACAACATTTATCACACTTATATGTACTAACGTCTACGTTAAAAGTAAGATAATTATTTCGTTTTTAGCTTTTAGATACCTAACTCTACTTACGACTTAAAGTAAACCTAACAAGTTCAAATTACTGTCCCCATCTAGGCCACAATTCCGTTATTTTCATGGTCTAAAGGTTGTACAAAAATAATTATTAAGTTTAGGCATGATCTAAATTGACTACTAGACTCAAGTGTTTCGAAAGCTATTGTGACATAGACCCTAATAATTATCTTTAATGTAAACATATACCGTACTGAAAATAATGTTACTATAGATAAACCAGAACTGTTTTGAAATTCTGTGTGGAATAATCACAGCAGATATTGTACCTTTTCCTCAGCCTCTAATCATGTATTAATCTACCAGTTTTGTTTTTTCGACCGTTCTGCTTTCACAAACAACGTCCACTTTTTCAAGTTGACGCAAAGTTCAAACTTTGCATAACAATTTAGGAGAAACAAATGAGTGATTTTTTTCCTTGTGTGTGTGTGGGGGGGGGGGGGGGGGTTATTTTGTTGCTGTTGATAATCGCTAGAGTCAGAAAGACCACGTCAGCAATATCCAGGCTTTTCACAAACTAAATAAAGAGTGGAGATGAATTATTTACAAGTCATTATGTGTGCGTGTGAGAGAGAGATAGAGAGAGAGAGAGAGAGAGAGAGAGAGACAGTCAGACAGACAGACAGGGAGACAGGCAGGGAGACAAAGAGACAGAGAGACAGACATATGAATAGAAGATGTAGAGATAGGTACGGAGACAAAGAGGTAGACGTGAGGAAGAGAGCAAGCAAGCGAAAGAGAGAGAGAGAGAGAGAGAGAGAGAGAGAGAGAGAGAGAGAGAGAGAGGGATAGTGAGAGAGAGAGGGAGATACAAACATACATACAGGCAGGCATGTAGACAGGTAGAGATGCAATGGGAGAGATATTTACATTTCACGGGGCGGATCCAAGTTCAGTTTCCGCCCTACTTTGCCGACTGTTGTTCAAAACAAATGTGGGTAAAAATAATAATAATACATATAACTTGTATGTCACGGCGACTTGAGTAGCTCGCAGCCTTCTTCAAACACACAGTAGCAGCTGTAGTCACTGTGTAGTCGTTCAGCTTGAAGAAGCATGGAATAAAAGCACACTTTGAGCAGTCTGATTTACTTCGTTCACTTGTGTTCATACAAACAGAAAGTGATTGATATATTAGGCTAAACATGTGCATCTTCGTTTGATCTAACATTCGTAGATATGAATTCTCCCACTGATTCGAGTACATTAATTTAAAATGTAATTGTTATGAACTTATACATAATTTTTACCTTTCTGAGAAACGCAAGGTTTGTGTGAAGTTAAGATTTAAGTGCCCAGTGTGTGTTAAGTAAATGACCGCATAGGGAACTGCTGTTCATAGATTTATTCTGTGGAATGCGGTATATTAACAGTTGGCCCTAGACCTGAGAGTTTATAAAATTATTATGAACAGTTGTGTACCGGTACGCATGGCTCTAGGTGAATGGTATGCATATCTTGTAGGTGTATGTTGCATCCCAGGATTTTCTTCGTTGTCAGGAATTCTACAGTAAGGTTAGTACTATTTATTCGTTAATTTAATCCGAGACTATGGATGACAAGATCCCAGTTTCTCCGCTCTCTCTCGCAGTGGCAACACGTAAAATTGTCAGACGTTATTTTAAGGACCCGACCTGAAAAATCATGGCAGTCTTTCGCACTATGCCTTTTATTCTCCTGATTTAGGTTCATATTGAAAACCTACTTTACTTATATAATCAGTTTTGTTGTCTAGAAGCTCATGAAGTTAGTGCTTCGAATTGAGAACAGAAGATCCGCGGTTTGATTTTCAGTTAATGTCCCCGTCTCCGTGGGGGGAGTGGAAGTCCTGGGGTAGAACATTGGCTTCCGACGCAGGAGGTCCGTGGTTCGAAGCTTGGCGATCTTGCCTCCTACTGGTTGGGTAGGCGTCAGTTTGATGTGACCGGCTGTGACCGGAGTCATGGTATCCCCGCCCTGTATCGTGTATAGCAACACAAACAAGTGTCATACGTCAGTCTTGGGACCCGTACACAATATAGCGATGTAGTGCTGGCGTTGTACGTTTAACCAACTCAATAATCTCATCTCTGTATGGTATATTTTAGGAAACCTAGGGGATGTAAAACTAGCCATAATTTCGGGAAACCTAGGGGATGTAAAACTAGCCATAGTAAAGGAACAATTACTGTCAAAGAGTTTGAGCTTCAAATAATATGCAGATTGCATGCACGATAATTGGGTGTATCATAATGACAAGACTTAAAACAAATTGTTTATTTTCAATGGTTCAACGCTGTGTGATGCGTTTAGCAGTCTGTTGTTTTCTGTTTTATTTCATTTCTCTACAAGCACAAGTACAGAACGGACATTTTATCTTAATGCCGATTATTTTGTAAATAAGGACAAAATAAGCAAAAGCAATAAGAACTTATACACAGGAGTCATGGTATCCCCGCCCTGTCTCGTGTGTGGCAGCACTTAAAATTGTCAGACGTCCGTCTTGGGGCCCGTCCATAATATAGCCTATATAGTGCTGCTGTTGGACGTTAAACCAACCGAACCCAACCCTACCATCATGTATGAAAAATTCATGTAGATGATGAAAGTGCAGAAAATATTTCACCCGGATTTTAGATAAGCAGTTGATGATTTTATCTCCCACATTGCCAAAAGCCGACTTTTGAAGCGGTATACTCCTCAGCGCTATTGTTAAAGTAGGCCCTGCTATGACTTTTCACCATTCTGTATTCTGTCCTGCAAAACGGAAATATAGCATTAGATTACTAGGATCCTGGTACTTGAGGCCTGGACTACTAGAACAATGAGCCATGGCGTCCTTGAGACAAGCAGCTGGGACTGCCTCAGTGCTTATCTTGTGCTAAGTGCACATTTCTACACAATCTACACAATTTATTTAATTAATTATAAAGTTTGTTTCTCTCCACTACTGCCTTCTCCCTCCCACTTTCTCTTTCTTTCTCACTTCTCTCTTTCATTCTTTTCTCTCTCTCTCTCTCTCTCTCTCTCTCTCTCTCTTCCTCATTTCTCTTTTTTCGTTCTTTTCTCTCATTGTTTCTCTCTCTCTTCTCTCTCTCCTTTGCTGAAGCTAAGAAAGGTGAAAGATTCACTTGCCNNNCTCCCTCTCTCTCTCTTTCTCTCCCTCTTTCTCTCCCTCTCTCTCTCTCTCTCTCTCTCTCTCTCTCTCTCTCTCTTTTCCCTTTTTCTCTTCATCTCTCTTTCTCATCGGCTTACAAGCACTCTCTTTTGCTTTATCTTTTCTTTTATACCTTTGTTCCATTTTTTTTTCTTTCATCCTATCTGAAATGCCTTTTTTTTTTTACATCTCCTCCCTCTATATCCCTCCCTCCACATCCCCTCACCCTTCTCCCCCTATTTATGTCCCTCCCCCTCTCTCTCTCTCTCTCTCTCTCTCTCTCTCTCTCTTTCTGTCCCGCTCCCTCTCTCTCTCTTTCTCTCTCTCTTTCTCTCCCTCTCTGTCTGTCTATCTACCTTACTGTACTCGACTTTTATTTATCGATGAACATCTCTTCTTTCTACAGAAGAACTGTTCGATTTCCTTCTAATACCTAGTGGAGACAGAGAAACATTGTGTAGTTCTAGCAAATAATAAGATACAAGACGTGTCAATGTCACTTTTATTCGTAAAGATAGGAGTAATGAATTGTCTTCTAAACTTTTTATTAACCATTCAGGCCTCGCTATATGTTATTGAAAATGGCTTTTTTTTTCTAAATAATACGATACATTTTTACTTTCCACATATGTGTCTTCATCTGCTTGTTGCTCTGTTAACCGTGTTCTCTCTCTCTCTCTCTCTCTCTCTCTCTCTTTTGCTTTTTACTCTCATTTTTATGTCTCTCACTCTATCTCTGTCTGTCTGCCTGTTTCTCTTTGTCTGTCTCTGTCTGTCTGTATGTCTGTCTCTCTTTCTCGCTTTCTCTGTCTCTTTCTCAGTCTCTGTCTCTGTCTCTGTCTTTCTCTCTCTATGTTTAATTGCTTCTTAAACACTATTTGGTTTGTGTCGTTGGCTGATAATTTCTAAAAATGTTCTTTCTTGACGAAATCAAAGTAAATGAAAACTCCATGGAAATATTGTTTAAATGGAGTTTTGGCTATTCAAAATAATATTATTTTTACTCTTTGTATTTATTAGTTAACTGACTTGCGACGGACATGCATTAGACCTACTAAGACGTGTTGTGGCTCTATGTTACAAAATCACCTTAGCCAAGGTGTGAGTACATATTAATAGTAATGATAATAATAATAATAATAATAATAATAATAATAATAATAATAATAATAATAATAATAATAATAATAAT
>RQTK01000091.1:27797-62111 GCA_003991915.1 Elysia chlorotica
CTGTCTGTCTGTCTGTCTGTCTCTCTCTCTCTCTCTCTCTCTCTCTCTCTCTCTCTCTCTCTCTCTCTTGTATATCTTTTTATTATTTCGTTAATGGTTTACAACAGTTTACTTTGTTTTACAGGACATATTTACATTTTATTTTTCTTTCATGAAAACAGAAAGCAAGAACTTTGTTGTAATCGTGAACATTAAAGCTTCAAAAGCTGCTTAAAATTGCATATATTTCATTGCTTGAACCCAAGTAAGCATTTCTGACTGCCTTTGAAAAGACTTGTCCTTTTTTCATAATTATATGCAAGTTCACTTTAGAACATTTTCTAGCTGTGTATTTTAATTATTTCTTGTTACCTTGCATCGTTACACACAGAAAAGCAATTCAGTTTCCTTAAGAGGTACAGACTTTAATCTTTGTGAAAATGTGGACAGCTCCTGATTTAATAATAAGCTCCTTTATCTGATAAAACAACAAGCGTTTGTCTGTATGCAAATCAAACGCTTTCATGCCATTTTTTTCATCCCTCCTCAAGCTACATGCTTAATATTCTTAAAACGAACAGTATCTTTCTACTTCGTCAATCTCCTCTGACAATGAAGACTAGATCAATTTGAATGCACAGCCCCCCTCCCCCGCTCCTTTTACCACTACTCTTTCGGGTTTTCTAAGATTTCCATAACATGGCAATGTACGAAGATATTGGATAAAAGAGGACACTTAAAAAAGGGTTAATTATAATATATATATAATTAACCCTTGTGTATATACATCGCCCAGATTCCGTTTCTTGTCTTGGGGTGAGAATAATTTTGTTTTGTTAGGCTGAGAGACATGAGCGATCGGTCAAGAATGATTGTCATATCCAATCATACAGGCGCTGGCCGATTATTAGTTTGGATCGTGAATCTCTCCTCTGCATCACGGTTTGACATTCACTCCATTGTCGAGCTGTCCAGTGCAGCAACTTCGCAATAGGCCTAGTTCTTTTTTCCCCTGAAATCGCCCAAATCGGATCTGATTCGGTTCTTTGAGTGGGCGTAAACGCGAGTGCTAAATCGCACTTGATATCTAGAATCTAGACCTAATGTAACATTTTTTTCATTTCTTTCTCCATTACACTGGTATTTTTCCCCATTTCTATCTTTTTCTCTAAGGTATTTTGTTTTGTTCTGTTTTTTTGTGTGTTTTTTTACATCGGAGTAGAGATTTTTTTAAGAATGTTATCGTCCTCGAGCTATTGGGGATCCCGATATGACGTAAAAGGCACAGTTTCACTAGACAATCGTAGTGATGGTTGATGATTTGCGTTATTTGAATATTGTGCTTGCACTTGTGCAGACCAGATTATAAATAATTATATTGACGTTTTTCCTTATTATCTTATTTAAATATGTAGATAAGAGAATGAGTCTACATTTGGCATCGTGTGGAAGTTCTGTTATAATTTTATATTCATCAAACTATAGACCTACTGGAACCTAAACAGCCAGTCAATTATTTGCGACACGGCACTTTGTTGAAGAGGCAACATTTATTAACACTCACCATTTACCGAATCTTATTAACGGCAAATGTGTGATTTATTGAAAGTATTGAAACTGCTACTCCAACATTTCTTTTCCCTAAAACCGCGTTATGAATAGAAAAGTGCACCTGCTCTCACATTAACTGTTATTTCCTATTCTACTCGGCGGTGGATGGGAGGGGCCAAGTGGCTCAAGTAGTAGTGCGTTGGTTTCGGAAGGTTCGCGGTTCGAATACCACGATTGGCAAAAAACCTATTAAAATGGTCAAATTCGCCTCCAACTGGTGATACCAGAGACTCGAGAGTCAGTAAGACACTTTCGTCAAAAGAGCTTACAGTGCTCACAGATGCGTGGAGCTAGCGAGACGCGTGTCAAAGTGTCATTGTAATTTTTTCGTCGTTCAAATTAAGGCTTGTGAACAATGCCAAGACTGAGTTTTTACCAAGGTTTAAGGATGGAAAGAACCGTCTTAATGATCTTGAGCCATATACGCAAAATCCTCGCTGTGAAACATCTCATTGTTTCATACTCTCTGATCGTACTCTCAGTGAACCAACTAGTATGTCCAGTTAATGAGGCGTCGGATGATTGTGCGACATCAGTAGGGCAAGAGAATAGGAACTGTTGCATGGACCAGTAATAGCGTTATGAGGAGTACAAAATAGTGATCATAAAAAGTGAGTCAGAGAATTCTGTTGATTTTAACTTGACACATGGCTACTTTTTCGCATACGTTGAGTTGGCATTGCATGATTGGATAGGTCTGGTTCATACCATCATCATTATCGCCATCATCATCATCTTGGCTTGCCCAATGTGTCAGGCGTAACCTCCCGCTTCGTGTACCATTAATCTTTTGATCGCCAAGCTTTCAATCTGCGATCGATTCTCCCTAGATTTGCGAGAGTAAAGAAAATGCAATGCATTGGTTTGCACATATTTATTTACAATAAATTTAACATGTATTTGCTTCTTGCCTGCCACACCTCCTCAATCCCCGGACCCTATATCCTCTTCGCTAGCTCAGTCAGCTCTGCCTCCTAAGCAAACATAGTGAATCGGCGCTTTTCGGGCATTTCCGCTAGCTATTTCTTTCTTTATCTCAGTGAATGGCGTATTTCATTGACACAATCAGAACTATTTGCCTTAACTAATTCCAGTCCTTGTTTATTTCAGTTTGGATTTTCATTTACCAAGACTACTCCTTTCTATACATTTTCACTGTTTGTTTTTTTAATGGCATTGATACTGTTTGTAATCTCTGCTCGACAGCTGGAATTGTTGGTATTTTGATGCTGACAGCAATTCCAATCCCGAGGGCTATTCTGTCCCAGATGACATCGCCCACCCAGCAAGGTTAGCTGAATGGTTCTCTACTGTTTTATGGTTGTTGTTGTTGTTGTTGTTGTTGTTGTTGTTGTTGTTGTTGTTGTTGTTGTTGTTGTTTGGTTTAATTTGTGCACAGTCCGTGATACATTCATCTCTCATTGAAACCCTTTCCACACCGACTGTAAATATGAACGGTTAGATTTGTGTAAAACTCCAGAATAGATAATTTCAATGGTTTTGCCTCTCCGAAATTATTAACTCAGAAAGAAAACGTACTGGCTAAATCTGTTTTGCTATCAATATTATCCAGCGTTAAACAGACAATCTTGATAATTATTATGTATCGACTCTGACTTTCGCTGATCAATGACACACTGTCTGTCTCCACAGTATGCACATTTTTTACTTTTTTTTCTCTAATGACATAGTCATGATGAAACGCCATTATTGTTTGATAAGACAGCATTGTTAGCCCCCCACCCCCGTCCATGTTTTGTGAAGAAGTATATACCGAACCTAGGGACACTGGCCAAGCTTCAAATCACGAGCCTCTTTCAATGGTACTACCGACTGAGCAATCTGCCCCCCCCCCCCGAAAAAAAGAAAAAAACAAAAAAAACAACAAACAAAAAAGCAACCTATATATAAAATGATTTCCCTTGGCATAAAAAAACTTATAAAAATAATTTCATCAGCTAAAGACATCGGATAAATAATAAGACAAAATCCTATGAAATAATGTTATGTCAAAGCAATAATTATAATTATTGTTTATGGGAATAATATTGCACGTAGGCAAAGAAAAAAAGAAAAATAATAGCAGCAGTTTTTTAGTCGATTTTTTTTTTAAGTGGCAACAATCCATGAAAGAATATCTTATTAAAAAAAGATAAACACTTGATTAGCAACAACAACAAAAATGCATGTTGGACGAAAGTGTTTGCACTGCAGCATTTTTGTTCATTAATTTCTTAGACTACGTTTTTCGCCGCATTCGCCATAACATTAACATGCGCCTATATAAAAGCCATTACGCATAATGACTGTTAACCTAACTCAATTCCATGTAGTTGGCGAAAGGAATAGCCAAACTAAGTTGGCCAGTCTGCCGGCTTGCAGTGCCAGTTTTCTCATTAAACCTTTGTAAAAGATAAATAAGATAAGATAATATGGTACTTTTTTATCACTCATGGATGAATTTCAAAGCTTTACATCATTTTAATAATGTTAAAACGAACTATAAATAGTGAATCAACTTGTCCAATAGGCAAATTGCTGGCAATATCCTTCTTTATCGTTATCATTATGCAATATCTTGTATTTTTATTTCCCCATTTCATTACAAATACTTCGCTGGACTTGAAAAGAGCCCCGATAATACGAACTCGTGATAGTGATATACGTTTCTTGGCTCATTTCTTTTTATAGGTGCTTCACTGGTAATATTACTTTATTAAATTATGTTTCTAGCCTTAACTGAGTTTCATGTTGCTTCGATCATGATTATTATTCATTAATCATAGTTGTTGCTTTTGTTGATATTATCGATATATCTTGCTTGAACTGTTTTTAGGTGCCCTATTCTCCAGCCTCGCGTTTGTGGAGACGGCAGGAACCATGTTTGCCAGTGTTACCTACACTCTCATCTATAATGCCACCCTCAACATATTCAAGGGCGCAGTGTTTGTTGTCATGGCGATTCTCTGCTGCGTGAACATTTCCCTCTTGGGGTAAGTCCTAGCCTTGGTGTCTTCTATTAAGACAATAATTTTGTGGTGCTAAAGCGCATAGAGGCAACCTCAATATGTGGTGATATAGGTCTACCTTTTATAAATGCTATGTAGGTCTATTAATATTGTTGTTATTTTTGTATTATCAATTTATTTGTATTATTATTACTATAATTGATTTATTATTGTTATTTTTGTTTTTGTTGTGTTGTTGCCTGTCACTTATTACAGATAACCCAACGAGATGGAAAGGAAATTCAATAAACAAATTGTCCAGATAGCAGCATTGAAAAAGACATATCCTGATTGGGATCGAATCATCCCTTTATAACAACGAACATAACTGAATTCTCAGGCTAAGGTCCAACACTCTTCCACTTGCACCAGCATCCTCCTATCCTTTTTTCTTTCTTTCTTTTTGTTGTATAAAGGGAGAACATAAGTACCAAAATCCCCAATTAATTCTTGCCAAGTAATTATCTCTTCTTTAGTAAATTTTGTAAGGCAAAAGTAAGTTAAGGGATTGTCAAGGGAAAAAAACACATTATTCTGTTACAATACCATAAGTGAATTGATTGTTTTTAAATTCTTGTTATGCAGAATATCATTAGAGCTTAAGTTTTTGTTTTTGTTGAAAATGTTTAGTTAGTGCATTTTATTTTCAATCTTTTTTGTATCTACATGCATATCTCGTTTTACCCATTTTTCTCTTCATCTCACTTGTTTTCTCTTTTCTTTCAATCTAACTTCTTCTTCTTCTCTCTCTCTCTCTCTTCTCTCTCTCTCTCTCTCTCTCTCTCTCTCTCTCTCTCTCTCTGTCTTTCTCATAATGCCCGACATGAACATAAAAGTTCTAGTTTTGTGACATCAAAGAGTGCTACAGCCTACATTAGGCCTATTATTACATTTTATTCTATCTGGACAGACTGTTCTGGTGGGTGAGAAGCAGCCAGCCTTTACAGTTAGCAGTTCCAGAAACCAACGTAGTTCCCACGCCTACACCTAAATCTCCCTCTTCACATTTATCCAATGGTGATGGAACTTTCAGAACCAGATATGCGCCATCTGCAACACCTAATGACACCCAGGATAATTCTTCTTGTGTCAGAAGTCATGTCAAAGCGGATGAAAATACTCCCTTGTTAGCAACATAAAACAAGCTCAAGAAATTAAATGAAAAGTTTTGTAGGTTTTTTAGTTTTTTGTAATACAAAATGCAATGGGGCTTTGGATTGCTCAGATTGAAGAGTTTTTCCAAGTAGAAGCAGTTAAAAATGTATATAAAAAGATACTTCTGGCTTGGTCACCCTAACAGCTGAACCAGATCTTATCCTACTATTTCTTTCCTTCGACTTGCTGTGACGATTGTGCTTAGTTTATTTAAAAAAATAAATTGATGGGCTTTCAAAAGTGCAATGTTAAAATTCTAATGATATTCTTGTGTATTTGTATTTCTAGAAATGATTTCATTTAATACATTGCATTGTTATGTTGTATATTAGATTATACTTTTTTTTTCACCATTTTTTTCTCGATATTATGCTTATAGCTTTGTTGTTCCAAAAACTCTCTTTATGCTGTGCCATTGAACAATTTTTTTTTATGTCCAAACAACAAAGTGGATTAGGCCTAAATTTTCAAGAGTTTCTAAATCTTTTTTATGAATCAAAACATCTTTTATAACTATTGTTAAACTTAAATCTTTAAAGGTGAATTTGCATTATGCCTACTAGCTTTCAAACTTTAGATGAGCTAAAATTTTGGTCCAAGTTATATTGAAGTATCCAGTAATAGAACCATAGAAAACCCATTCATGTAATACTGTTTACCTCATAATTCATATACATAATAGAGACTATATTATCTCAATATTTAAAATGAACCTATTTAACTAGCATGATTGAAGTAATGACCATTCACAAATCTTTGTTATTTCAATCTAGAGTTTTTCCCCATTTTTTTTAACTGCTCTTAAACTAAACCAGGCTTGGTGAAAATGTACTGAAAGTAACTTTTCGTCTTTCATCATACTTTCTTGATATGTATGAATTTATAAATCGAATAAGAAACATTTTGCTAAATCGCTTAATATCCTGAAATTAAGTTTCATAAAATTAATATTTCTTTTCTCCTTCTTCCATATCTTGGTTTGGTGGACATATATTTATAATTAAACTCAAAACCTCCTTTCCTGTGTACAACCAAACATTTTCATTTATTTCAATGTTATTTAACTTGGTCTACAGAATAATGTCACATTGGAAATTAACTTTCTTAAAACAAGATGGTTCAATGTTGTTATTATGTCAATTTTTAATACAGATTATTGACAGATATGTTGTAGTCTGTGTAACTAGTATTTTTTAATGTTCATTGATATGGGAAAATCTCATTGTTTAATTATGATACACAGCTGTGGCAAATATGCAAGGTTTATGTACATTGTGTATATTGTTATGTTCTTTACCAGAGCTTCGTTTGTAATGGCATGTGTACTTGGATTATTATTATATTTCATTTATAATCACAACTGCTCTTACTGATAAGTGACAATTTGATAAAATTTTGGGATTCATGTATACATAATTTATAAATAATTATGCTTGCCAAAAGAAATGTGATCTATACGCCTTAAAAACGTATATTTGTAATTTCCACATGCGTTTAAAATGCATAAAGAGCAGAAGGTATGTACTATACTAGAAACTATTTTGGAATTGCTTTAATTGTACAGATAATCTTTATTAAATTATTACTTTTTATGAGGATTTCACTCAGTATGCCATAATGGAATAACCAGCATTTGTTTTACACATGTGTCTTAATCAAATCATAGGTGTTGGAATAATGTTGATACAACTTTTAAATATAGGCCTAGTACAAAAAAATGTGCAGTGTTGGTAAGATTTGGACTTTAATATGAGAAATTAAAATAACAAAATATATTTAGAAAAATTAAGTAGATCTGTTACTAAGCATTTGCTGTATGTAGCCTTCTGAATATAGGTATTTTGAAACTATATTACGAGGGCTGTCCCAAAAGTAAGGTAAGTTGAAGCCATAAGTCAGAAAGCATTAGGGCAAATTTAAACAATTTTCACATGATCTGTTCACACTTCAGTCTACTTTTTTTATGTAATTGCCATGCTGATCGATGCATTTTTTTTCACCTTGAGAGGAGAGCAAATAATTATGCGTCAAGACTTTTCAGCATGGCTGATACTTGTGTATAAGCTTGTCATCACAATTAAACCATTTCTTGACACATGTCGCTTGAGGGGCCCAAACACATGAAAATCTGAAGGAGGCAAATCAGGACTTTGAGGGGGATGCTGTAGAATGTCCTGTCTATACTTTTTAAACCAGTCTTTAGTATTCTTTGCAGTATGGGGTGTGGTATTGTCATCTTGAAAAACGATTCCTTTGCTCAATCGCCCAGATGTCTTTTGGCGTATTGCCTCACGCACTTTGTTTAAAATTTCACCAAACCTGGAGGCATTAATTGCATTCCCGAGAGGTCAACCAAATGGACGTCCTGTGCATCCCAAAACACAATTGCCATCAATTTTTAGTCTGAAGACTGCAATTTAAACTTTTTTGCACAGAGGAGGATGGATGTTTCCCAAAACTGTGCTTATCCTGAACGCTTAATCCTCCTTTTTGAAAATCATTACACCATATTGTTACTTTGTAAAGGCTCATTTCGTCTTCACCATAATTATAAGCTTACCAACTCTACACGAATTTTAGCAGGAATATTTCTCTTTACATACAAAATCTTATAAAGATACGGATTTCATCCTTTGACCACTGAAAAATGAGGGTAGCCATTTTTGTTGCCATGGTGACTGAATAAATACGCTGGACAATTGTGTTCAAACTTTGACATTTGGTGCGCGATGAATAAATGTTGGAATTACTGTTTACAGATTTAAAATGTAGCCTATATAATGCTGATGTTGGATGTTAAACCAACTCAACACACTCACAGATTTAAAATACGTTAAGAGGTTCAAAATTTATGGCTTCACTTACCTTATTTCTGGGACAGCCCTCGTACTTTCCTGATTACTTACTTTCAAAATTAATCTGTTGTCAGTCGAATATGTAGGATGGATTTGTGGCATGGTTACTTAAAAAAAAGCATGTTGTATTATTTGCTTTCCAAAAGTTTATTGTATGTCAAATGCGAGTATTCCTTGAATTCCATGGATTGGAAACATGGCGTACTGACTTTTTTTTTTTACTTTTGAAAAAAACAAAACTACAAACTTAGGCTTTGTGATCATCTGTTGTTGGTAGATCAAGAGTTTTTGTTTTTCATTTTTGCTAAAATTATTCTGGTTCTAGCACAGTATTATCTGGAAACAAATATTTGTCATAGCCCAAAACAAGTTTAAAGCTAATGATGTAAAATAATGAAATTGTCAGTTTGTTCTGATTGAAAAACAACATATATGAAAAGCTTTTTGCAGTAAATATAAACGACAAGGTATTTAAAGATAAGTTCTTTATAATTATTATGACCAAAAATACAATTTTAGTACATGTCAATGTATACATTTTGTTTTACACCCATGGGTCTTTTTTGCTGTTATTTTGTTAAACTGCTGCCAAATTTTTTCAATTTTTACAGAAAATGTTAAGAAATATTATTATGTCCTGGCAATAGTATTCTTTAAAGTGTCATTGCCATGTAATTTCTCCACTGTTCCAAATTGTTCTACAATTAGTTTGAATCCTAGGGTAGTGAGTACGCAGTTGAAGCTGAAAATTCAAACCTAAAGAAATCTTTGTGCTAATTACCCTATAGGACTACTTCAATTACCACAAGCTTTTCAGTTAGAACATGTGATAACTAATCCCTCGAAAATAGCCCAAAAATATTTAAAATAAGACTAATAATGAATCACTTTCCTTGGTTTTATTTTCTTTATAAAACCAGAAAACCGATTTAAAGCTGATTAAAGTATAATTGCAACTAATTTAATCAGAAAAGCAACCAAATTCAACCCTTTCTTGAATTTATGAGTTATTGATTTTGTTTGTCCATGTTTGGTTAGACCCATGCTTATTAATATTATGACCCAGTGTTTTCATAAAGTTTTTCAAAGCCTTGAATAGGTCCTGATCGATCTTTAAGTTTCCACATGTTGGTCTATTATTTGCCCAATCTCTCCATGTTGCTGTCATGTTGAAATCCCCAATAATCTAATCTTGTGTGCCGGATTAAGAAGGAAGAGCTTTCCTACCCACTGTGCCAAGATAGCTTGAGAGCACAACCTTTGCTTTTACAAGAGTATACTGTCTATACAGCTGCGTGCAAACTTCAAGCACTGGACTTGGTCATTACCACAGCAAGAGGACAGAAAAGTCTGACTCTGGCAAATCCGTAACATTCACAAAAAACAGCTCAAAGATGATTGTTTTCATTTTCCCAAAACTTTATTTGTGTGCAGTTTTTTTTTCTTCTGAGATAAACGTTTTAGTTTTATCTCAAAATATTATTTTATTTAAAAAATACTATTACTTTGAATCAAAGATTTTTTATTCTACTAGATTGCAGCTGCTAACATTTTCATTAAGCAAAGAAGAAATGTATAATTTACATACATACATGATAATTCTACATTTGTTCGTTGAAGGCAAAAGCCAAAAAATAAAAAAAAATTCAACAACCCAACAATGCATACACATAAAAAAATTGGTATACAGATCTGTGCATGTTTAAAAAGTAAAAAAAATGATACCGGCACAAGTAACTGCTTACAACTAGATTGTGTGAACATAATTGAAATAGTATATAAAAGAACAATTTAAGTACATGGTTTGATTGTCATTGTAACCTTCAGAAAACTTGATAAATTTAATAAATAGAAAATCATCACTTTCATTATTAAAAATTCACTGTCCTTATCTTAAAAAATCTTTATTATACATGACATGTTGAACACAGAGGTGAAAAACTATTGTTGACAAAGTCCAGTCCAGTTCTGGTAGGAAAAACAACTACGACAAAAAAATACACAACCAAACCGACAATTGGTGGCAAAGAAGGATAGGGAGAGTGAAGGTATAACATTAAAAAGGCTTTTATGTTATGCGATAAATACAGTAGTCCCCATTTTTAATGACATCTCGAATAACGGAACTGTTGGAACAAGAGAGGTTTGAAAATTTCCGTTTTTCTCTTTATCTGCGCCCTATAATTTATTTTTGGAACTAACAAGAACCCAAATCTAATGACGAGACGTTCAGGAATAGATCTTCTGTAAATTTAACTTTTAAAAAGTCTGGAAAAGGTGCAGAAAGAACGACACTGATATTAGTGACATCCCCACCCTACTCTACATGCAGTTATTGGTGTATTATCACCGTAAACAAAACTGCTGTGGAACAGCCAGACCAAAACCATAATTGCCATCTAGAGCTCAATATAATAATGCTGGTAACAGTTTTCAATTATTAATTAAGGCACTGTAGTGTGTGTAACTTGCTTTTTTTTTTTTGATGGAGTGTAATAGATAGCTCAAGATCTAAAGGACTTCGCCAAGGATCAAACTCTTACTAGATCTAGTCTTAGTCTAATGTATTGCAATTTAAAAAAAGGGGTATAATCATGGTAAAATACTTGGGGCACAAATTTCCTCTTTTAAAACATTCCTCTTTGAGTCTTATTTTGGGAATAATGAGTTATTTAAAATATAACTGAAAAAAAACCCAACAAATTTCACTCTATCTTACTGCAATCCTTCACCAGGAAGTTGAAAAATTGTAGAATTACGAAAATAAAAATAATGTCTTTCTGAGCAGTTTCCATTTTTAATGGAATCTGTTATTTTGCAGTTGCAACTATCAATCCATCCCATTCCCAGGATGCACACCAGTAAATGTCATAACAACAGACTCGATTCCCATCACGGTAGAGCAGAGCCTTCCAGGCATTAGCAAAAAATATAAATGCATAGCTTTAGTGCATGGATCATTTTCAAGATAAATGAGGAACAAGCCACAGTCCAATGTACCATACATCATATTTTATGATGAATAAAAAACCCATAATTTTTACACATTTTGGACAAAAGAATAAAAAAAAGTTCCTTGTAGTCAGATAGGTGCTACAATGATAATCAAAATAAGCATGGCTTCAGATAACGGTTCAAGAGTTTCTTGAATATGTTACAATATCAGTGCATATCAAACTACAAATCTATATAAGTGAATTAGCCCTGATAGGATTCAGACAGGCTATTAATTTTACAAGGTGTATGGTTTTGAGGAAAGAGAACTTGTATGAGATTTGACATTTTTGTATCTCAAATTCATAGTTGATACTTTGGATCATTTTCATTTTGAAAATCTGTTAAATCATCTGTCTGTCTTGCTCCGTTGCAAACTTGGTAGTGAAATATCAAATATACTTCCATTAAAGAGTTATTCTTTTTAATATTCCTTAATCTAAGTTTTATCAATGAAAATGTACTCTTAAACAGACAAGTGCCCTATGCCTAAAAATAATTGGAATTTAAAAAAATTCTACAATAAAAAAAAAAAAGAATTTATCTGGACAGTTATTCCACGCTTCTTAAACTTTTCCTGAAAAGTTAGATGCTTTTGTAGGTGTTTTTAGCTTCAGGACAGAAGAATTTGTTTCTAATCTTGTGAGGAGTCTAAATCTGCTCTGGAAAAACTTTTGTGAGGAAGAAAATCAGTTCTGAGTCAATGGTTTGAAAGCATTGACAGTCGCAAAAAAAGGGTGTTTAAAATATAGAATACCAAAAGAATGTTTCAAACGATACATCGGTGCACATTCTGCTTCTTTTCCTTAAAAAATTTCGAAATAGCAGTAAAAGAAGCAAATGGGCTATGACAACTGCTTGTTGAGCAAAACTCTTGCACTCATCTAAAGCTTTAAGGCTACATCTCACCGGGAAGAAAAAATTAGTCTCTGAATATAGTGGTCTTCCCCATTGAAACTAGAATAGTGTTTTCTGTTATTCTGAAAATTAGACGACACTCCCCTCAGTGTAGATACAAATAGACAAATATAAATTCAAATGCCAAGTTTTAAGAAAAAAAAGTTTCAATTTAAAATAGGTGCATAAATGTAATAAATTTTACAAGAGATTAACTTTATTGGATTCAAATATCCAACTATTATTCTCTTCCTTATGCTGCCTCAATTTTTTCACAATTATACAAACAACTGTACATTAAAATGTTGCCTATACCATATAATTAAGTCATTTTCTGTACAGTACAAAAGTCATATATATCCACTTTCATGGTATTGTTTATGAAGTTAATTAAACATAATTATACGAACTAGACAGGCAAGCACAACTCTGTTGAATTGTGCAGAAAAAGGGTATAAAAGAATGAAGTCCACATGCATTCCTACTTTGCAGTTTGTGAACGAATACTTTACTCTTCATTCCAATTGATCAATAACTAGGAACGTGAAGACCTTTCCTTAACAATTAGACGGTTTCATTTATTGGAATGTGAGGTTAAAAATTGTAGAAACTAACAACAACAAAAAGAGTGTCTTTTACAGAGTGTCACTGTCGTCTAAATAGGTCTGCCGCCACTCCTGCTCTTGGAACCTGTTTCCGCGGGGTCCTTTATTCTGGACAGGAGGCGCGGAACTATTTGGTGGCATGATGGCGCTGGGATTCCCTCGCTGAGAGTTTGGGGGTTGTCCTGGGTTGAGCGCAGCCCTGTCGGTTGCGTGGGTTGGCCTGGGCCCCATTCCCCAGCCTGGTGCGGGCTGACTCGGCAACAGAGGCGGCTGGGGAGGATACGCCCTAAAGCCAGAGGACTTGAGTCCATCCTGAGAGTAAGCCATCGGACCATAAGGGTTTGAATCTGAGGAGGGTGGGTTACGGGGCGCTGGGTCCCTGCTAGAGAGCATGCCCCGCTTTTCGTACATCAGAGGATCGTCCGGACCTCTGGCCTTGTTAAGCTGGTTGTGAGGTGCCGCTACGCTGGGTCCGGCCTGTCTATAGTTTGCCAGGTGCTGGTGCTGAGGGTGGGGTGGACCTCCTGGGGCCGCCCTCTGCTGACCGCCCCCATCCCTGGACTTGTCCACTGCATGAGCAGGCCTGCCTCGGTTACCTGGAGCTCCCAGGAGTCTCACTGGCGCAGGCTGCTGGGCGGTTCCACCAACTCCAACAGTGTTGTCCTGTGCTTGTTTTTGCTGCTGGTGGTGATGCTGCTGGTTTTGTTGAGGTCTTAGCGGAGCATTGGGTGATGAACTTGATGACAAACTACGGTGAGCATGGGGGACTTGGGAGGCTTGTGCGCTCTGGTGCTGGTGGCCAGGATGGGGTGCCGTCTGCTGCTGAGGTAGTGGGAGGGGAGCCCTCTGATCGCCGCCTTGTCTGTGAGGCGCAAAGGCCGCTACATTAGAGCTTGGCTGCTGCTGCTGGTATGAAGGGTGCTGCTGCTGCTGCTGCTGGTGATGCTGAAAGCTAGGGTGAGAATATGGTGGCAAGTGGTCCGACAGTGATTTGGTTGGCGAAGAGGGCGGTTTCTGTTGGGTTTCTTTAGCAGAGGAGTAAGCACCTGATCCCCCACTGTTATTGTGAACATAATGTGGTAAAGAAAGGGGTGGTGGGCGTTGGCTTTGATTGTGATTAGAATGTGCGGACGCAAATGATGTTGGAAGAAACTGGTTGTGCATGACCGGCCTAGGGCCTGGTTCATCTACACGAGGATGAAGAGGGTTTGAACTTTGAGCACTGCTCAGCCCAGGGCCCGGTGAATGCTGCTGCTGCTGCTGCTGCTGATTCAAGTAATAAGGTGAGTGTTGCCGCTGTTGCTGCTGATTAACTTGACCTGTCTGGTAATGTGGTTGTGGTTCTACAGCAGGTCTCGGCACAGGGTTTCTATCACCACCGGACTGCTGCATTGACTTGAGGTGTGGATCGTTATGAAGGCCGCCTTGGTTTAAGTTGTCTCCATGTTGTGGTACTGTCCTCACAGGACCAGAGGCAAGAGGGGTGCTCGCCATCTGAGGCTGGGGCTGGGCTAGGCTGTGCGAATGAGCTTGGCTTTGGCCGGTGAACGGTTGGGGAGGACCCAGAGGGGAGGACGTCACGGGCTGATCGGGGTTTCCAGGAGACTGTGTCAAGAACGGTGGGTCCAGGATGCTGTCTGATGACTCGTTAAGATTGCCTACGTCTCCAACATCGCCAAGTTTACGCCACACCACCTAAAACACAGAATAAAAGCATTAGCGTTAAATAATTTACTTTTAACATCCCACCTACAAAACAAAGAACATGGTAGCATTAAATAATATGATTTTCACCATACCATCAAAAACACATCAGGAAAATAGTAACGTTAAATAATATTATTTTTAACTCTTTGAAAGAATGCAGGTGGGGAGGTTATGGGTATCAGTATAGATGACAGCACAGGCTTTAATATTTACATTTTAAGGCTGAGGCATACATGATTATCATAACCAAGTTTGTTGATTATTTCAATTATTTTCATCGATCTATAAATTTCAACAATCATGTCTCTCCTGGAATCAGAATAATAAAAAGTATGATATTAAGGGTAGCTTCAGTTTGGCTAGAGTTCCAACACATTAGCGGCAGCTGAAATAATACTAACAACAGCAATAACCTGTTTGAAATAGCATATCTAGAGAAGATCTATGTTCCCAATGCTGATACATACACAGGATATGGAGTTCGCACATGTACAAACAGCCCTTCGGAAGTGTACAAAGAGCATCCATTTGCATTCCGAAAAAAGGTGCTCAAGCTATGCATAATAGCGGCGGGATTCCGAAAAAAACTATTATTTTAATTTGATAAAACAGGAATTTCTCTCATGCGCATCAAACTTTTTAGTATGGTTTCGGTAAAATATCCATCGTGAATGATTTCTTAGCTTGTTGTCATGGAAAGGAAGCATTATTTTGTCATGAACATGTTTATTTTTGGATGACTTTGTAATATATATTTTTTTTTAATCAGCTCCTAAATTTTATAATCTGTTATATATAATCGTGATAAGCAAGGACAAAGACAGAGCATCATGAGCACAGACAACTGTTCAAGGTGAAGGCTGAGTGGAAAATCAGATTGTGAACTGAATTAGATCTACTGGGTTTGAGAATTATCTAGGTAACAGGAGAGTAAGAAATGTGAGGGGACTGGTGGTTGACAGCTAAAATAGTTTTAGATCTAAATCAGTGTGACGGGTCACCCAAAAAACTGGATTCTTGGCGACAAAATCTCTGCCAAGCATCCGTTAACAAATCCGAGGATTCCATCTTCCGGATGGACAGATCGCAGAAGGATAAATGTCG
The DNA here is from genome assembly GCA_003991915.1 of Elysia chlorotica. Classification (NCBI taxonomy): domain Eukaryota; kingdom Metazoa; phylum Mollusca; class Gastropoda; family Plakobranchidae; genus Elysia; species Elysia chlorotica. The sequence continues at coordinate 43,713 of RQTK01000091.1, forward strand.
CTACAGTATTGCACTATTTACCTCATTTTCACTGAAAAGAGCTGCAGGCGAACGATCAATCTACATGTTAGTTAGAGGTGTGACCAATTCCAGTGCGGAAAATGGCTGCTGTTGTTTAGTGTCCAATGTCAACACTATATAGGCTATATTGCAAGTGCCGCAAAGGCCTAGAGATGTTAAAAATGTGAATGGGCCCAGAATATGGCTCTGCTACCCAGGCGTTATTGTCGATAATGGTAGCAGGCCATGAGCGATCAACAGGACGCTTTTTTTAGATGGATGCCGTCAAATAAAGCATATTTTTTTAAACCATGATATGAACGTACTTGACAAATCAAATACATACTAAATATGTATTAAACATATGGGTTGACAGCTATAAAAGTTGTTTTAAAACAAAGATTGAAATAAATTTTAAAAACACTATGTAATAAAGCTTACATTACACATCTCTCTCACGATTGCCTTTTCTGGGGCATCTAGATCCTCCTCAGTCGCAGATTTTTCTAGCTCTTCATGAACTTCTAGTACCTGCAGGTTAAAAAGCAACAGTATTTTAGTATATCTTTGCTTATTTTGACCAACACTCACCGATATATAGAAGATGAAAAGGAGCCTGTTGAATCTGATCCTGATAACCCCCTCCGAGGTGTGTATACATTTAGATTTAGATTATTGAGAATATAGAATATATCTTTCAGTAGGTTTAGCTCAAAGTAAAAGTAAACTACATTTACTTCATTACATATGTTATCCTACATCTGGATCTTGCTAGATCTCACTGTAAATCTTGTTTAAGGTCCTAGAATCTAGATTAGAGCTAGATCTAGCTCTGGGTCATCAAGTAATCCAATGATGCTATGGCAACTTCGAATCCTTTCTATAGATTTACTTAATTTCTATATGATCACTAGTTTCATGTAAAGATGAGATGATAGCATTGTTTGAAATTTGTTCCCCTCCTATACAAAGATGAAATGACATGATTGTTTAAACATTTTTCCCTTCTCTTATTCAGTGATGCACCATGCATGGCGCAGCCCCACTCCTACTCGAGATACTGGCCCCCCAACCTAGGTCCCTCCCTTCTGACCAGCATGTTGGATATCACTTTTAGTGTTTCTCAAGTCTCTGGGGTAATAAAATATAAATAAATTAATATATTTCCACATTTTCTTTCGCGATTAGTGCACAGGGTGGTAAAAGCTATTTTGCTTTGTGTTTATGGTACATTTCTGCCATTTACAGCCTTTACTTTTTTCCCCCGTTAGGCATACTCGATGTACGATATTGTAATACATTAGCTTTTCTGTGATGCCAAACATGTTTATCTAACTTATGGATAAATTATACATTATATATATTTTGTCAAAAATGAATTTATTTTTTCATCTTCAAATGAATGGAACTATATGATTTTTGTGTGTTTATCACTTATAATAGTTATTGTTGTGAAATTATTGCTTTTTACTCATAAACAAGATAAATGAAAACAAAAATCAAGATAATATGAATCTCCAAGTAATTTTTCACAAAATGGTAGTCTACATGATATATTTTCTTTTACAAACTCTTCCAGGAGCCCTATTTTAAAATACTACACTCTCATTTATTTGCAAAATGGGAAAATCCATGGAAATAATGGAGAGTTAATTATCCGCACAACCTTTTATTTTTCCAATCTCAATTTGGCATTTTGTTATCCTTTAATTTGGTTAAATATATAAACTGCTTCCCTCTTGAGCTAAAGAAAAAAGTTAAATTAAGATTGAAACATTATGAAAAATTTATTTTAATAAATATTGATTGAGACATCTGGATGGAAATATTCCTCTCTATAAATGTCAGAACTGTTACAGACATGATTTCTTTTTGCTATCAGTTGTCATATTACAGTTGTTTTTGTGTGTGTAGCTGTTCACACTTTATGTGTGTTTTGAGCATTGTCCACCTCTTCTTGCCATCCCTTATATTTTTTGTTTTCATCTAAAAAGGTATGCCTTTTTTAAATATGTGAGCTCTGTTTATATTCATAGAATTTTAGCTGTCTGTCTCAGTTTGTTTTAAGTGATCATTATCTTTCTATCCCCAGAAGACATTACTTTCTCAATTGTTTCCTTTTGATTTCACACTCTCATAACTCTTCTGATGTACCACATTTTTGCTGCTTGCAATCTTTTCTTTTTACTTTCTAGTAAGGGTCCAGCATTCACATCCATTAGACTAAAGACCACAAATAGGCTTTGTGCATTCACCATAATCATTTTCAAAATGTGTTGTCCGTCCATCAAGTAGCATGATTTGTAACTTTGGCAACATTGAACACCATCAGTCCTTTTGCCTTGCTTAACTAAATAACCAAATGTTATTTTTTTAAAGTACCGGGTAAATAGCCACTTCCTATTTTTTTTTAAAGTAATAAATCATTTTTCCTGTATAATAATCACCTCAAATATACATTTTTCTTTTACAAGGCCAAAATTAAGCGATGAATAAACTTGCTATAATTATTCACTTGTAAGTGATTAAAAGACAGATGAGCGCATTGAGAGGAAATTAACAGTTTATTGCGACAGATAAATCATTCTAGAGACAGTACAAACCTTCATGGCATGCACCACGGCCTCAGGCTTGCTTGCCACAGGGGACTTCCTCAAGTGGCCACTGACACCTGCAGCAGGTGCTGACTGAAGTCCATTCAAAGGCATGCCACATTCACACACAGATAGAATGAAAATAAATGAAACAAAAGGCATGCTATATTCTTGCCAACAACAACAAAAACTATGCATAAATAAAACTTAGATCTAGATTTATGTAGATTCGAATCTAAGTTCAATCTCAAATATATGCCGTATGGTGCATCTCCTAACAGACTTAAATAGTCTAGAATCTAAATAGATCTTGTAGAATCAGATTTATAGCCTTAACTAGATTTACATGACTTACAGCTAGTAAAAGAACACTTAAGGCGCAGAATGCATCATAGTGGACATTATCAACAGCATCAAGTAAGATCAATCCCAGTTTAAATAGAATAATATTAATAAGAGTCACAAGTTGAAAATGACGACAGGGCCGAGATCTGAACGCAAAGATGGAGAGATCTGTATTGTTCTGACAAAAGAGCGCCAAACTAGGTTTAATTTAGAGCCCTTGTGTGCAAAAGTAGATTTAAGCACATGATTCACTAGCGTCTGTCACAGTGCGACGATGGAAAGATCGGCTTCCGGGTGAATAAACGAAAAACCCCACCTTGTTTGTAAACCCCTTGTAAAAGCACATACGACCGAACGCTAACGCAAAGGGCCTATTTGAAGGTCAACACAAAGTAAGATCAAACACAATCAGAAGCATTACTTGGTTGGAAATAACGGCGATGGTCGAGGGCTAGTTGTGAAGATAGAGAGACGGGTTCTGAGTTTCAGGCGTATTTATAAACGATTAACAGCTCAATGCGTTGGGGTCGTTCGATTGCATTGGTATTGTTGACTAACACAATGACAGGTACTAAAACACAGAAATATTGTAAATCGATTTAAGAATTAAATGGTTCCTTCATTTTCTTACACCCACAAAACTCTCTTTATTCTTCTATAGTTTTGATTGCGTGGTTCACAGAACAATTGTAGCAGTGGGTCAACTAATTGTTGGGAAAAATATTGGGTTTGTCCAGAAAGTTGTAATTTTAGGTAGAAAAACGTATTGGCATAATGAGGAGAGAAAGTGTGCGAAAGTATGTTCTGGTATTTTTGCTTAACTGCGGCATCGGCACTGGTCGACAGTATCCACCAGCCGCCTGTAGTTGCATGCCGACCATAGCCGACTAACTTGCACCCATGCTATTCCCATGAGTTTGATAACGTTTCAGGCAATGCATTTAAAAGTATTAGATAAAAAAAAAAGAGAACAAAAGTGAAAGATTCTCCATATAATGAATAACTCACAGCAGTTTGACGAGAGTTTAACAGGCTGTCATTGTCCAACGAGCCATCTAAACTTGGGTGGGATATGGTTGCATCGTCTATGCTTCCTCCGGTGATTCTCTGCTAGAAGATACAGCAGAAAAAATTATTAATGTAACAATGAAAATTAATGACCATGTTCTGTTCAATCCTCTTTGCCAATTTTACATTGCATTGCAGTTGCCTATGACTGAAACTTTTGAGCCTGCAAACATTTATACTTATGTTGACAATTTAGAAAAAGAGTTTAGTAATCTATGGTTGGATAAACCAAGGCTCTATGCTGGTTAAACGTCATCTAGGCTGTCACGGATAAATAAATATTTCAAAATATTAACTGAAGCCCAGAGTGGCATACCCATGACAGACTTGCCACTCCTCAAAATGAGAAGTATGAACCCTCCAAAACTCAGGAATCAAAAAAAAAAAATCAGAATTCACAGACATGATTCCCATACATGAAAATCCTAATTGAAGCCAACAACCTGTGTCTAATCCCAAATCTGTACTACAAAGTACAAGGAATTGTTAAAACTTAGATTCCATTGGAGTCCTGTAACTTTGCTTATAATGCATGCTGCTCATATAAATACTAGACAAGCAGCTCCGATACATGCCCAACTGTAGATATTGTAGCTACATTGACTTCTTCCGATGTTTGTTAATGTGATTGAATGTAAAACTGCAGTTAAAAGTTTCCAAGAAATTTAAAAAAAAAAAAAGAAAATAAAAACAACATTCACCCCAGGCGGGGAAAAAAGCAAAATATCACATTGGAAATTTGAAAAACCAAATACCACGCGAATTGAAACACAAAAAACAACCCACAAAGCAGAAGGATTCCAGAAAAAACAAAATCCGTGGCAGGTCTACCATGCCAGTCATATTACACTGACACCGACCCAGCCAATAGGAAGGAAGAAGATTTATTCAGAGATTCATCTTGCAGCCTCAGGATTCAAAGCTGCAAATGCTAATGTTGGTCCACCACGCTCCACAAGTTCTTTTAAATTTCAAAACAAGGATGTACATCCATCTTGGCACCTGATACTTACTTTGAACATGTGCTTTTTTTCTTCCTCCAACCGCTGAATCTTCAACTCCAACTCTTTTATGTAACTTGCTGCAGAACTGGGAGCTAGAAAGAAAAGTTATAGGATTTATTGAATATATATGCATCCTTTCAAATTGAAAGTATTTGCTTCTTTCAAATTTGATCCTTAATTAGATATACTATTAAAAAAAACAACCAGAAACTTTATTTTATGCACTCTTCAATACAAAAAAAAAATTGGGGGAAAAAAAAAAGGGATATTGAATCATTGGAACTGTAGTTGAGGGGAAGAGTAAATTAATCAAGAACTTAAAATAAAAACAAAAAACCCCATAAAATTTGTGAGCCAGAAAAAACAACCAGGGTTGTTCAGCTGACATGTTAGTCAAGAATAGATTACTATCTTCTAAATATATATTTCTTGTAGTCTCTGTTAACCATTACAATAGCATGTCTTGTTTTGTACTCTTGCATACATCTTGGAATCTTTTTGAGTTAAAAAAATAAATAAATTAAAATGGCATTTGAAGAAAACAATTTTAAACAAGGAATACATTAAATTTCAAAGAAAAAAACATTTTTAACATTTTAATTCTACCCAACATATGATTAGGGTTAAGGGTAACATAAGAATCTCACTTGTGGGATAATTGCCGTGACAAGATCCGGGAGTCGGGGTGATCGACCCGCTTGTCTCCACGGCTGGCAGTGAACTTAAACCATCCTCAGGGCCTGTGATGGTGCCATTGCTGCTTCCATCACCCTCGTCCCTGTCGCCAGTAGTTCGAAGTCTCTCCTGATCCAGGTACAGGCACAACTCCTTGAGGTCCATGTTCTCAGTGATAAGCTCACCCTGCCTCTCTTCCAGCTCTTTCAGCTTTTCTTGGTACACGGCCACCTTTGGGGAAAGATAATTATCAAATGAATAACCTTAATATTCAAACATTATTCTCTTTGCAACGCAGATTTATGGCCCATTCCGTGAGTCCCCAATATTTGGAGGAGTTTTTTTTACAATTTATAAACGGTGAAAGCTTTGATTTTTATTCTTTCAAACTGGAAGGTGCTCAGAACAATAAAAAGAAGTGGCACAAGTGCATATCAATGTTCACAACATGTCTATGACATGGTGGGAAGGAAAGGTTAAAGCTTAATTGAAAATTGCTTTATTTTTTAACACAATGAAAATTTTAAGTAAAAAAAAAAAAGTAGATCAAAAATACAAAGGACTAAGGACTATGATAAAAATTTACTTCATTGCTTTCACAATTGCAAGATGTTCTAACAAAAAAAATGAAAAGAGCAGAAATATAGAGGGCTAAAGAATATGATAAAAATTATCTCTCTTGCTTAAGTCATAAATATTTTCAGTACAATAACAAGAAATAGAAGAGAAAATTATTAATGAAGACTAAAGGCTAAAATTTTCCCTCTAGATTGCTTCCGTGACATACAAACTCAGATCAGACCAATAATACTACCGACTAGAGGCTGCGGTAAAAGTTGCTTGCATAAAAAATAAGTCTTATCATAAACAAGGATAGAAAGATTAATATTTCTTCTACTGTTAAATAGATAGTGACATCCTCACGGTTCAATTAATGCCTTTAGTAACAGATTTTGAACTTTGATTTCCGTATTTCACCTCCTAGTTATACATTCAATAATAAGGAAAGCACCCAAAATTCAATCATTTTTTTTGCCTTATACAGAATTATTAGATATTTCTATGTATTTATGTTGTTTTCTATTGAAAGATTTTTTATTTTATTTACCTCACTTCTCAAAACAGATTTTTAACTTTGATTTCGCCTCCTAGTTATACATTCAATAATAAGAAAAGCACCCAAAATTCAATAATTTTTTTTTTCTTACACAGATATTATTTTTTATGTATTTATTTTGTTTTCAATTGAAAGATTTTTTTTTTGGTATTTACCTCACTTCTCATGACACTAGCAGTGTATCTTCCAAAACGTTGCCACTCTCGAGCCAGCTTGCGGCCCTTCTGTCTATCATCATCCAAAAAACAGCAGAGATCTCTCAGTTCCTGGTTATCTTCTTGAAATTTGTGAACGTTTTCTTTAAGTCCCCTTGTTTCCAGCACAAAAATTTGCAGCCTCCTGTTTACATCCTTCACAACATTTCCATGCTCTCCCAGAAGAGATTTATAGTCCATTTCAACCCTACGCAAAAGTCTGACAAGCTCATCGGGACCTATTATAAAATGAAGAGAAAGAAACATAAAAATGTAGAAAATAGATATGGCAATGGCAAAATTGTGGACGCAAAAGCTGCTCTTTCTCGCATAAAAATAGCAAAATTAGAGATTTTTGTGGGGGGGTTTTCTTTTCGTCTCTATTTCATGAGTAAGGTAATATACTAAATACATGTATATAAGTAGAGTCGTAAAATTAATCTGCAACGTTAGCACCTCTGCCACTTTTCTCTCGACTATTTGATGGCGCTATTGAACCCATCCTCAGTACAATGACACTTCAACCATACATAACTAGCTCTATACCTGATTTCAATACAATAAAGGTCAGACCTTCCTGTTCTAGACTTTAGCCTTGGTTTAAAAAAAAAAAAGACAGATAACTGGATCGAACACAATCAAACAAAGATCTGTAGAGTTGATTCTCATAACACACATAAACTTAGGCCCCAACGTTTAAGCTATAAAAGAGGTGAAGACCTATAGATGAAAGAAACAGAATATAATATAGACATGGTGGGTCGCTAGTATCCATTTAGCAGATGTGATTTCCTATGCCAGGTTGCCCACAACAGAATAACCATGAAGAAACTTAAATTGTGTAAAAAAAAACAGGTTCAACTTCTACCTTTCATTCTGAGTTCAGGATCAGGAATTTTCGACAAGGCTGCCACCGATGGGCTTGGGGAGAGTTGCTTGAAGTTTGGAGTTTTCTCCATTCGAGCCGAACTCCCCACACTGTTGCCGCTGCTCATGCTGGAAGGTGTCCCTGGCGCAGAAGGTCTGTGGGGTTCCCATTCCATTGCACAGGCAAATTGTTCATAGCAACTTTTTTATTTAACCTGATATAAGAAAGAAAAAACAAACACAACAAGTTTTGAACATGATTGTAATATTGAATAATCTATTTGCTTGAAAATCTACACTGGCAGATTGCAAGTAGGATGTTGTTGGTCTACACAACGCTTACAAACATCTGGATGTTCCTAGAACATTGTAGATATTGTTTCTAGATTTTTCGTCAGCTTTCAATACCATGCAACCACACCTGGTGATATCTAAATTTATTGCAAAAGATTAATTTCAACATAAATCTGATTGCTTGGATCATTAACTTTCTAACATCAAGGCTTCAAAAGGTAAAGTTCAACAATCTATATTCAAAAAGAAAACTGTTTCCTGTTAATCCAGATAATTATATATTCACTAGCACTAAATCTCCTCAGGGAGCTGTTTTATCACCTGTATTATTCACCATACACTTATGATTGTGCATAAGTCACCAAAGTGATACTCGTTTATTGAAATATTGCTGAAAAAAAAACACCAATGTTTTCCCTCTTTATAAAAGGTGAAGAGGTTTAACAAGTAGACCACCTACAGGTATCTTGGTGTCACTTTAGATAGTAAATTAAATTGGTACCCTCATACCATTGCTTTTTTTTTATTGACTAATATTAAATCTCTGTACTTAAATCATTCCATGTAGATAAGAAAATAAATGTGTCCTTTGTATAAAACAGTCATTGACAATGTTTTGCTCTGGTCTGTTGGGGAGGAAATAAAGATACATCAATAATATGTAAACTAATCTAAAACTATCACCAAAAGAATATAAATTTGGAAGGGAATTTAATTATTACACTTGGCTAAGATTTTCACCCCGAAGGAGAGATAATCACATCAGTTTCATATAGATATCTAATCTAGATTAGTTTTAATTTTGTTGGTCATCAAAACTTTTAATGCAATTTCCTCAAAACACTCAAGTGTGTGTAGCGGATACATAGGTCTAGATCTATATTATTATAAATACTTTGTAACTGAGCTGATGATAAACAGCTACATTCTAAGATCCTGTGTCCTCTGGTAACATTTCTAAAGGTAATATAGATCTAGATCTAGATCAATAATATAAAGATCTAATCTAGACTAGATTTTTTAGATCTTGATCTAAGGTTCTTAGTTCTAACTAACCTAGATCTAGAGTCTAGGTTTAGATTCTAGATCTATGAATCTAGATTATAACATTATAGACTAGAATTTAGGCCTATGGCTAGGTTTCTATATTTATTTCATCTAAAAGTATTCTAGATCTAGGTCCAGGTCTTTAGATCGGTCATACAGCCGATTTGTTAGATCTTCCCACCTCATAGATTGCGAGCCAGCAGTTCCGCATTGCATTATTCGGTGTTTAGCACAAATTCTTTACCTGTGACTCTTGAGGGGTTTACTACAGGCTATGTGCTGTGCTACGCGTAGATTTCACAGGTAAAGTTCGGCGAACTTGGGCTCTGTCTTTTTCCAAAGCAAAAAAACCGTGCTGTCGCGTCTACTTCCGTTTGCCTAAGGTCGAAACATCACTTTTTGAAAAAATTATTATAAAATTTGAAATAATGTTTTCTTTTGAAGCATGTTGAAATTATTAATTTCTTTTTTTTCTTCATTCTTATCGGTATTCCTACAAGATCAGCCTAGTCGCCAATAACAATCACCCGAACCTGTAGTTAGACGTTCTTCTGCTCTGAACGTTTTAAAGATCCCTTTTTGAACTCGACCCAAATCCTTACTACTGTTACAAAGTGAATCAAGAAAAATTGTGAGCTTTATCACCCCTTTATCACCCCTTCGCCTTAGGTTTTCTTTACCGCTAATATTAATTAATTTATTTATTTTAATTATTACAATAACGATTACAACAGTTACAACAGTGTAAATTTTCAATCTAATTTATTGTCTTTGAATTAGTTTTTAGATTCATCTGCTTTTCAATTTCAATAGAATTACTATTAGAATTAGTAGGCTATTAGGTGTGTGAATTCCTCGAGCGTCACAAAACGTAGTTAGAAGACATAAAAACTCATTTTTTAAGGTTCAACCAAAGACTGTAAAATAAGTATACTTTGGTCCAAGTCGGCACACCAAGCAAAGATGACCCAGTAATGCTACACCACAGAAATCCAAAATAATATTATATAGGCCTATTATAGGCTTGAAGGGGAACTCCCATTTCGCTGTGATATAGGCTATAGACGTTACGTCATGCTGAGCGCACGTCGTTGTCTGCTTCTCTAGTTTAGCAGCGACATAGACCTAGATTTTACACCTTGGTCAGAAACATTAATCAAATAATAGATAAAATTATACGTGTATTTCCCTAGTTATCAATGTTTTTGTTCTTACCTGAAAAATAATTAGACACACCTGTATTCTTTTTTCTTCTTCTTCTTCTTCTTCTTCTTCTTCTTCTTCTTCTTCTTCTTCTTCTTCTTCTTCTTCTTCTTCTTCTTCTTCTTCTTCTTCTTCTTCTTCTTCTTCTTCTTCTTCTTCTTATTATTATTATTATTATTATTATTGGAAATCTGTGTGTGGACACCTTTTTTTTTTTAGCCAGTGGTATAATTATCTTGCTAATCTAGATTACACGAAAGGATAGCCTAGAATCATAGATCTATAAATAGAACATGTAGTTTACCTACTTTTGCTTTCGGTATTAAAGTTTTATAGTCAACACAAACAGTCAAAAGTCAACATTCGACAGCGTCAATCTGTCAAACATGTTTACTACAAGTAGGCCCCTAATACAAATCTAGATTCTATATTTAGTGTAAAAGGCATTCAATTTAATAATTGTAGATTGTGCTTATTTTACTTCTTTTTTTTAAAGATAATTTTAACTGTGTCTAGTAATCTACTCTATATATATCTAGATGTACGCATTACTTTATAGTCCAGTGTTTTTTGTCCAAATTTTGATATCTATAGGCACTAGATTTAGGGCCTATATCTCATAATGATGGTTATGTTTCTGTCTAAAATTTAGATTTGTGATGTGGTTATAAACACCGTCTCACGCAATTATGCCTCTTGGGTAAATTACCTTTCTTAAGACCTAGGAAACATTAAATTGGGAACTAGATATCTAGCTTAGCTTTTAAAATTTTAACGCTCAGAATTTGATTTGAAGAAAAACGCCCAACTAATAATGCGTAGCCTATAGCAGAATTTAGCCAAAAATACTAGACCTACATGTAGTGTGTATAGCAAAATTTAGACAAAAGCTGTGTAAAGGATTAAGAGGTAGAAACACAGTGCATATGTATAGACTATATAGTACCAGTCCATTAGATCTAGATTCTAAATCTAGCTAGTCTATAGATCTAGATTTATTTTTTGGCCAAATAATGGATATTTTTTTAAATGCTGTTTATCGTATTAGATTCTAGATTATTATCTAGACCTCAACATTTTTTATCAATAGGATAATGCAAAGTTCTATAATTTTCTTCCAGATTTCAATAAATTTGTCTGTTTTTCGTCATACAGCAACAAAATCCCAGAGACGGATTTCTTGGATTTTGTGGGTCATATTTATGATATTATCTATAGGCCATCTGACAAAGACCAACCAGTGGGGAAAAACATGGGCTTGAACCAAAAACCTGCGTAGAAAGTTCTCAAAAACATCAGCGTGACAGCTCCCTCCTCCCTCCCACCCATTTCCTTTGATAGGGAAGGTCTTTCCTAGTTTAACATTTGTTTCTACTATGTAAAGCCTATTACTTCTGCTTGGGTTTAACAGGACAAGAAAAAGGGTGAACTTGGATACAGTGGGAGTGAGCTTGATCCTCCAAAATAATGGTCAATCAACCCGTACACCATTGTGTTAGACAGTTAGGAGCCTGATACAGTGGTTCAGACCCTTGGCTAGGTCTAGACAAAGGATGCGAACATTAAGGGTGATACTGTGTGTAATAATACATACACATAGTTAATACAATGGAGGAAGGGGTGTTCAACAGGCATGCAGTCAAAGATACGGTAATGTAATTGGTCAGCACATATGATAAATGAGGTGGAGAGATAGAGATAGAGAGAGAGACAGACAAACAAACAGGCAGAGGGAAAGAGAGAGAGAGCAAGAAAAGCAATGAACTAATACCAGACTATTTCAAAGGTTATGTGTCACTTTATTTTTTCAAAAGGGAGATCAAAATTATATGTTAAATATTTAGATTTTTGATAGTGTTTTCTTGGCATGCCTATAGCAGGATTTTTTTTCTGGAACCAAAAGTCCCGCTGTAGTCATGTTTAACTGTATCTCCATTTAGGTTTGTTTTTGTTTTTTAAACTTTTACATCCAGCATTCGCTTTATTTAAAATACCCTTAATAATATGGGACAATTATTGGTCTTATCTCGATAGATTCTCTTTTTGAGATCTTTTGTTTGAAAGCTTTATACATGATCAACACCATTCTTCAACAGACATCATGCCACCTCTACAAAAGTTTGGAAACTGGACCTTTTCCCATTACAAGACTGTTCGAGCATACAGTTATTCTGTCAATAAGCTACTGATGGGACAAGGGCGGAAACAGAGTTGTGATAGATTTTACAGATGTATGAACACTCAGGGATCAATCATGAACGTTTTCGACAGAAAAGCAAAACGAATGCAGAAAGAGCGAGCAGCACTTGGTCACGGTGGAGAGGATCCCAGTGTCTATGATTACATAAAGGATGAGGTGAGTACGATATTTGCATAGTACTGATTACTCATGATTTTCCTCTGTTGAAAACCTATAGATTTATTTTAAGAGTACTATATCTCTACCATAATCTAATGTTCACAATGTTGAAAATAAATAATATGTCAATAGCAGATGCTAAGAAGCAACATCGTACATTGTCAATTAATTATGTCATAGAACAATAAGTACTTAAGCTTGGGGATTGATATATCCACAAACTCTTTTTAATTATGTTTCAATTATACTTTTTTTCCTCTCCACAGTTTGGATATCGTCTGTCTGATCGTATTTGTGACATTAAGAGGTATTATAATTGACACATTTGGTATCCTATTGATACATTTTTTGGATTTGATGTTATTACAAATAGGATACCTTAATCCTTTCAATTTCAGGAACATTTGAAAGATTACCTTGAATTTCATAGATACTTAAGAAAAAAACATGGATAAAAATTCCTCATTTTTTCCTTTTTCACAATTCATTTTTTTATTATTTATGAATAAAAAGGCAACAACATAAATATGAGAAGCCATGGTAAAAAAAATCTTTTTTGGACACTTTTTGCACATGTACATTTACTTGAGTATTTATTAGCAGAGTGGATTTACAAACAAAATTATTCCCATCCAACCAGAAAATTTAAATTAGTCGTTGATTTGGGATGTGGTCGGGGCCAACACTGGTTCGTGGAAATGTTGCTGTACCAACTGACAATCTATCAGTGTGACATGTCACCCTCAATGCTGGTAAGTTGACTTTTGTTCCGAGTCCAAAAGAGGAACTGGGCCTTCTCTCCTGGAGAAAGATCTCATGTTCAAAATCTCTTTATTTTTTATATTTATTTTAGTTTTGACAAATGTTCCTTCAAATTCTGTTAATGATAATTATACTTTGATAAATGCAGAAGTGAAATAAGTATTGTCTGCATTTTTTAGCCTACTAAATATCAGTTTATTAGCTATTACAAGAAGATGTATACATAGAGCAAAAAAACTTTGCAAATGCAAATCATAACGTGCCAATTATGATATTAATAACCATCTTTTCTCTGAAAGTGAATGGGATGTTTGTTTATACTATAGCAGGCTTTTACCCTCAAACCACGCTGATCTGGATTTTGTTAATACATGGTTGTGGTGTGAGAGAATACTCTGGTTTTAGCTTTATGTCACCTGGGTATCCCAAGTAAATTGCTTGCTTAACGTCCAATATCAGTACTATATGGGTTATAGCGGGTCCCAATACTAATGTCTGACAAGTTTATGTGCTGCCACAATTGGCAGTGCAGGGAGACCTCCACTCCTGTCTCAGGCGGTTACATTAATCTGACATCAATCCAACCAGTTGGGGGCGAAATACGACAAACAAATTTGTCATTAGTGGATTTCAAACCGCAGACTTCCTGATTGGGTGACTAGCGTGGTTCTACCACTTGGCGCAGTTTGCCCTCTATGTTTCCCGAAGATATCCTCTGGGGTGTCAGGGGCATCAAACTTATTTTCTGGTAGTTTTTTTTGTTTTTTTGATTATTTGAGACGTTTGTATGATCTGTTATTAAGGAAAGAGTTTTTTCCTGATTTTGTTGTTGATTTTGTATTCTCTTTCTCAGGCCGAAAAAAGTATTACCAGCCTACAATTGACAAGGAATTTGAGTATGGCTCTCTGCACGAAGTGCCTCCAGAGGGGTAGGACAAATGCACAATCTACACACCATCATTTTGAAGGGAGTCACTACATGTGGCCAATTTGTGATACAGATATAAACAGCATTAATACAGTTTATTGGTACAAAGTTCACATAGCTCCAATCATGCAGTGTGGATTGAATTAGTTTTCAAAGGCTGGACTAGATAAGTAATAATATTTTACATTTTGAAATCATTATCGCGTTTAAACATAAAGTATATTAAAATAAGAGGCCTAGATAGATCTACAGAAGATTAAATGTACCCAGAAACTTGTTTCAGCCTTTATACTATCTAGGCTTGACTACTGTAACTCCATTCTTGCTGGCCTACCATCAGACAAATTAAATAAACTGCAGCGAATTCAGAACAGTGCTGCCAGGCTTGTCTTGAAAAAATCTAAGAGAGACTATATAACCCCCTTACTTAATGAGCTTCATTGGCTCCCAGTTAAGGCCAGAATTGAGTACAAACTAGCCAATTTTTGCTTTAAAAGCCTTAATTGTAATTTTCCATCATACATATCAGACCTCCTCACTCCATACACACCCTCATCAAGCAGCTCTAATTTATTAAGCACATCGAGAGTGAAGCTTAAATCTTATGGTGAGAGAGCATTTTCCTTTATTGGCCCAAAAGTTTGGAATTCCCTTCCTAGTGACATCAGGGAAATAACAAAATTAGACCAGTTTAAAAGTAAACTTAAGACACATCTTTTTACAAAACATTTTCAATCCTAGTCACCAGTGTAGATGTGGTTAAGTTCTGTTTCTATTGTGTATTTTGCTTATGTTGTATTAGTTGTATGTAAGTGGATGAATGTATTAACATTGTAAGGCGCCTAGGGCCCACATTGTGGGGAGTGGGCGCCCTATAAATGCCATTATTATTATTATTATTATTATTTATTTTTATTTTTTTATTTTTTTTTAATGGAGACATATGTTATTATTATGTATGAAATAAATGCTTTGAATGTAAATATTTAGGCTACTGAGTAATATACTGTAAAGCGAAGACATCCTACATAAAATATGTAATGCACATATTTCATATTTATTTCAATGTGCTCATAATAAATTTAATGGTCAGGTGTTGAGAAAGTGCCTTTGTTTCATAGCTCCTTAATGCTACAAATTAATCCATTTCCTAATCCCCTATAGGAACAGGCAGCAACATCAACGGATGTACCTTCACACAAAATGGTGGTAGATGAGGAATACTTGCCTTTTGAAGAAAACTCTGTTGATTTGGTTGTCAGCAATCTGAGGTATTATTGAAAGAAACAAATCCGTAAAAATAAAGTAAAAATGAAATTGCCTTTCATGTTGTCCTTCTATTTAAAATGAAATGGACAATAAATATAAGGCATGATGTCTTTAAAACTTGGTCTTTTTTTTTTAATTTGATCAATTTTTTTTTGAGTGAATAGAGTATCACATTGAAATCCTTTAAATGTTGAAATCCTATATTGCCTGCAAAGATATCAGTGAGATTATTAAGTAATTTACCCATGTTTGTCACTGTATGTTTGTTATTGTAAAATATATGATCTTAAAGAATAAAAAAAGCTAAGATTCTGATCATTTCAGAGTTGAAATAAGATCATTGGTTCTTTTCTTTTCTTTTCTTTTTTTTTTTAACTAAAACAGTCACTTCTTTTGGTTTAAGAGGTATTGGTAGATTTCTATGAACCTTTGATTTTCTTGTCTCTTGACCAACATTTTCTTCTTCTTCTTCTTCTTCTTCATTACTCTTCTTCTTCTTCTTCTTCTTCTGTCTGTAACGCATTGTACTATAAGTTGATCTATTCATTTCCTCACCCTTTTTAGGTGCGTAACTTTTGGGTAGCGGATTGACTAGATGTATGTACATTATCTTGTTTGTTTGCATAACGATTGTATTTCAAGCCTAAGAATTTGATTGTGAGTTTTGCTTACTGAACACAGCCCTTCTCGAAACCTCCGGCTAGTTCTAGAATAGTAATCACCTCGTCACCTCTTGTTTACCTTTGTTCTGATTGGTTGTTAATTGCTAAAGAGATGTACCGAGAATATTCTCTTATGATTTACGTAATTCTTGTTCTGGATGATTCGACGAAATTTTGTATAAATAAGAATCTTAATTAGATTTAGGAAGAGTCAAGAGTCAACATTTAGAGAGTCAACATTTCAAGAGTCAACATTGTTTTCCAGAGTCTACATTGAAACTCCAGTAATTGTACTATTGAGCCGTCCTACAAACATTGTAGAGTATAGCCCTTTTGTTGGATTAAACAGTTTGAAATTGTTACTTGCGGACTTCGGATTTATTTTCTACGGACGAGTCGTGTGATTGGCTGTGAATATTTTTAATACCCCTAGACAAACAGAGCCTAACAGATTACCACCTCACCAGCAAATCTGTTACACTGGGGGCTCGTCCGGGATCGAATCTACAAGTTCGGCGCATCGAAGAATTATAGATCTAGAGATCTAGATTAGTTCAGCGTAGAGCTAGGTCTAGATTACCAACCTTCGTCGGCTAATATCTGGTACACGCGTTTCGCTTGCCTAATTTATCAGATCTAAAGTTAGATCTAGAGTCAGTGTGTTCTGCGTAAACTGTGTTGTGTGCTTTTGCGCCAGTATTCGAAGCGTCTCTTTCTTTATATAGCAGTAATAGCACCCTCAGCTGTTAAAGCTCCATAATGTCGTCCATTCAAGAAATCAAAGAACTTGCTGAGGAACTGCAGTTACGAGGAGATGAAAAGAAAAAATTTATTATTGAGGAAATGGATAAATTGCGCAAACTCCAAGCTGAGAAGGAAAAGGAAGAGCGAGAAGCTAAACTTCAAGCTGAAAGGGAAGAGCGAGAAGCTAAACTTCAAGCTGAAAAGGACGAATTGAAAGAAACAAATTCGTAAAAATAAAGTTAAAATTAAATTGCCTTTCATACTGTCTTTCTATTTAAAAGGAAATGGACAATATAAGGCATGAGGTTGTCTTTAAAACTTGATCTTTTTTTTTTTTTAATTTCATTTAATTTCATTTAATTTCATCACATTGACATTCTTTAAACTTTGAAATGCTATATTGCCTGAGAAGATATCAGTGAGGTTATTAAGTAATAATATTTACCCATGTTTGTCACTGTATGTTTGTTATTGTAAAATATGTAATCTTAAAGAATAAAAAAGCTAAGATTCTGATCATTTCAGAGGTGAAATAAGATCATTGGTTCTTTTCTTTTCTTTTCTTTTTTTCTTTAACTAAAACAGTCACTTCTTTTGGTTTAAGAGGCATTAGTTGATTTCTATGAACCTTTGGTTTTCTTGTCTCTTGACCAGCCTACATTGGGTCAACAATCTGCCAGGATCCTTAGCACAGGTATGTAGGCCTAATTTTAAATTGTCCCGTCCATTATAGAGCTAGACAAATAACAGATACTCTTACACTGTTAAATTACATTAAACTTATTTAAACTTCTGAGGACCCATGCATGAACCTGATACCCACATTTTTTATTAAAAAACAACAAGATCAAGTGGTAATTAGGTTCCTCAAACTATATTTTATTCATAAAAATTAAATGGGAGCATTTTATGTTTTGATGGTCAAATTATCACATCTTTGTGTTCAACCTCTATGTTTATCTTTTAAACAGTTGACTTTTAAATTTTTTAATTTTTTTTTAGTATTATCTTAGTGTGGGTTGTCAGTTTCATGCCTGGGGCCACAGACTTCAGTTCTAAATTTATGTAACATTCAATTCATCTTTTAAAATATTTTTTTACTTTCTTAATCCAATATCTAGACAACTGCTTTCAATAACAGATATTTCAAGACTTTTAGATCTAGAGAGATTAGCTATCTTAGCTGTGCTCTATCATTTTACCCATACAATGACAGCATTTGTTTCACATTCTCTGTGATTGAATTTAAAGAGAGAGAGAGAGAGAG
>RQTK01000091.1:62156-77260 GCA_003991915.1 Elysia chlorotica
AGGAAGGGAAGAGAAGGGGGAGGAGAGAGAAAGAGAGAGAGAGAGAGAGAGAGAGAGAGAGACTTCACCTCATTTTTATTTTTTATTTAAATAAAGTAAATGATATACATTTTAAAATGTCTTACTAATGTTGTTGTAATCCTTAGATTCGGCATATTTTAAAGAAGGACTCTCCTCTGGTGGGGAGCATGTTTGGTGGAGACACACTCTATCAATTGAGAGTGTCACTGCAGCTAGCAGAAATAGAAAGAGAAGGGGTAGGACATTTTTTTTTCTACCTTAATAAGATTTCCTTTTTAATATTAAGGAATCAGTAATCATTTTTCATGTAATTGTCATCGTAGAACTAGAAATCGGCTATTACCTTATATGAATTTAAATTTCAAAATTAAAAATTGCGATTTCATATTAAACATATTTACTGAATATGAAATACACTAATACTGATATAGTCAGGCTTTTTCATATAGAAGTGCTATCTTTCATGTAGTAAATAGTTATATATCGTCACGGTTATTTACAAACCGGCTATCTGCACCAGAGTGAATTTTACAGGAGAAGGAAAATAATGTTTTTATCCTAAACTTCGATATATATTAATATTTTTTTAAGGTATATTTAGTTTAATACGGTCTAATAAACATATTAATGTCTTTTTTTTCCAAAATATTGCATTGGTTCATTTTAGAATGCACATAGCCGGTTTGTTCACCGCATTGGTGCAGACAATACTTCAATTGGTAAATCCATAATCGACAGGAGATTAATTATAATGCTTTATTAGTGGTTATTGTATAAGTTGCTTATTTAGTTTTTTTGGTTGTTTTTTTCATGTTTCAACAAATGTAATGGGAACAGGAGTGAGTGATAAAAGCATCTTTCTGTTTCAGGTCTTTGACTAAAAAATAATTATACACTGAGGAAGCATTTTTTGTAATAAAAAACAATGTGGTC
This sequence comes from Elysia chlorotica, assembly GCA_003991915.1. NCBI lineage: Eukaryota > Metazoa > Mollusca > Gastropoda > Plakobranchidae > Elysia > Elysia chlorotica. The sequence goes on from RQTK01000091.1 coordinate 63,111, forward strand.
ACCGCATAGATGCAGACAATTCCTCAATTAGTAAATCCATAATCGTTATTATTGTCACGATAAGCAATCTCTCCCTTTTTGTCACATTGTAGTCAATAGAACGTTGAATCCTAACTCGTTCATTCACACAATATTGCTCTTTTTGTCTTAAAACAAATGCTTTTAGACTGGAATCACAATTTTGATAGAACTGAAGTTGTCAACTTTTAACCTTTCTGATTTTTTTTATAAGCTTGTACATAGCAGCTATGCGTTCACCAAATTCTGTCTGTGTGATGGTTTATGTAGCTCATTGGTGCGAACAAGCTTGAATGAAACTTTTTTGTGTGGGTGCTCTACATAGATTAAAGCGTTCCTTTAAAGGCTTTCAACAAACCATCGACCTCCATTTTCTAACAACAATGATAAAAAAAAGTGACATGTTCTACTGCAAAATGTAAGACAGCCTTTGCTGAAGTTGATTTTCTGGGCTAATAGCTGCACGTTTGCATGGAGGTCGCCTCACACAATACTGATTTTATTGATTTCTAGTTTCAATATAGCACCTTGCAAATCCATCAAATTATTAAATAATAATTATTTCTCCAGTTTCTTTCGGCAAACTTTTTCTCTGACGCTGTAATCAGATTTAAATCAACTATATTTCCCTTTCCTTAGATTGTCCCTGTCACGTTTCCCTTTGATTGTTCCAATTTCATATGAATAGATCTAGATGTTTTAGCTTTTCTTTTCTCATTACAAATTATGTATCCTAGCTAACCAGAACTTTGTCTTTTTAAATTTTTACATATAAAAGTTTCATTTGCTTTAATGCTGAATCAGCACTTAACATTTAAGTTAAATACTGATGGCTTCTAAATATGTGAATTCACTTTTTATTTTGTCTCTCCAGGGTTTTGCTCCTCACATTTCTCCATTCACCACCGTCAGTGACTTAGGGAATCTCATGAACAGAGCAGGATTTACAATGCTGACAATTGTAAGCAGCTTCTTATTTCATCTTCGTACAACCTTTCTGTCCTTAAATTTTCAAACTTTACCATAGGTTTATTTTTTATTTAAGTTTCTTATGTAGTAATTTCATGAAATGAAAAATGCTTATGCAAATATGACTTTTTATCTAAATTGTATACTGTATATAAATTTTAGTCCTATATTATTATTTTTTTTTATGTTTTCTAATTTTAAAGAACAGAAATATTATTTTTTAAGGCTCTGCATTCTATTTTTTTGTATAGAAAAAGTCGAGTTTCAATTAAAAAATAGTCTTTCTTTAATACAAAACTTCTTTGTTAAATTATTTTTCAAAATCTAGCTATATGAAATAACCAGCCAAATAATTATTAGTCACAATATTTTCTTTTTCAGTATACTAGACTTTTTGTTTCTGAAGTTAGAAATGGCATTCTTTTATCATCTTGTCTTTCTCCTTCAATTTGATCATCAACTGCAACATTTTTTTTTCTCCGTAGGATATTGATGATGTTGCAGTTACTTATCCATCGATGTTTGAACTGATGCAAGATTTAAAGGGTAACAAAACTACAATTCTTAAATTAACTTTTATTTCATTGTTTAAATACTGTCAGACTTGTGTGAGTTTTGAATTTCTCAACCATTTTGTGCCTTTTTGAACTTTTAAATTTGGATTATTCAATGGTTTTTTATAACCAAAAAAAAAAATGTTTTTTTCTTTTTTGTTTAGTCTAGGCATTTTTTTAAAAATTCATTGGCCTCGAAAGGACATTTTTGTAAAATTTAATTAGGTGTAGTTGTACTCTCTTGAAAATGAGAGCGCAAAGTTCATTTCTGCTTACTGTCAATAAATGTAGTTGGTTTATTTAGTCTTCTCTTTTATATTACTTTGTTATTCAGTTTTTTGTATTAGGGTATTTATTTGATTATTTATTTTTGTTTGTTACATTGGTGCCAGGAATGGGGGAAAACAACTGCTCGTGGTCTCGCAAGCCACAACTTCATAGAGACACAATGATTGCAGCAGCATCTATATATCAAGGTAAAGCCCATGTGATATAGAATACTCTGCTGGGAATAGATCTCCTACAGTTGTTTTTAAATGTTTAGATTTTGTAAGCTGTTGGATAAAAACTGTATGTTATGATTTTTTGGACATACTTTTACTTACAAAAACTGGTTGCATAAGGGAGTGCTAGTATAGTTCAATCCCTTTGTGACATATAATGTACGCCATACATTCGATTTTTCGTGACAAGGTGCCTCGTCCAAGTACATTGCACGTTCTCAAATCTATCTATTTCACCATTCCCCATGATGCTTAGACGTACAATGTACGTCATGTTTCTGACTGCATAGAAGAGGCACTGTTCTCTCTTAGAGGCCTGAGACGTGCAATGGATGACTATCAATGAGCATTTCTTTATAAACTTATATCCAATTGTTTTTCAGCAATGTATGGTAATGAAAATGGTGTACCAGCCACATTTCAAGTCATAAATTTCATTGGATGGAAGCCGGATCCAAGTCAGGTAGTTCAAGATTTTATTAAGTTCCTTATGAAAACAACAAGTCTTTCTTTTAACATCTGTGATGTTGTGTTCAACATTAAAATAAATCAATTTCTTCAGACAAAAGAATGCAGCGAAAACGCAAGAGACAGGAGTGCATGGAGGACCATTTCAAGTCAACCTCACCCGAGATGACACCGGAAGAAGAAGAATTGCTTAAACGAGCAGAAGCCGGATCCAAGTCAGGTAGTTCAAGATTTTATTTAGTTTCTTATGAAAACAACAAGTCTTTCTTTTAACATCTGTGATGTTGTGTTCAACATTAAAATAAATCAATTTCTTCAGACTTAACTATTGATTTTTAAAATTTCTAAAGATTTTTAAAACTAAATACAAATATTTTCCTTTTCTAATAATAAAAAAATATGTTTAATGGTACTGAGAAGAAAAAAACAACCACAGCTAACCATGTACTCCTTTTTTATATTAGGTGGAGCAGTGTACCACTATTAGACCTTGTTTTCCATTTATCATGTCACGAAAAGATTTTGCTTTCTTTGTCTTTCTACAATTATATTAAATCTTACACTTGGGGGTTCTTGGGGGGGGGGGGGGGACCTGGCTCAAGTGGTAGAGCCTAGGTCTCCGGAGCGGGGGATCCGAACCTCATAATAATAGGTAAAGAACTTATTTGGCCGATTTCGTCTTCTACTGGGGTCAGTATAATGTGATTGACTAAGATGGGAGTCTAGATCTCCCCACCCTGTCTTGTCCACAAAATAGTTTAAATAGAGCTGGCGTTGGACGTTAACTTAACTCATGATGCACTTAAACTTGTATTTAACTGTGAAAACTTTGTACAGTGAGTTTTTTTCTTTTTTTTCAGCCCAAGCCTGCTGAGAGAGGCTCAGGAGAAGTTTCCCTCAAAGATTTACATAGGGTTTGTTACTTTCTTGTATAAAGTTATTGCCTTTTACTAAGGTAATGTAACAGTCATTAAATTATTGTTCTAGTCCATTTTAATGCCACAAAGGTTGAACAAATCATGTCGAAAAACAATACATTTTGATAGATTTTGTGAACAGAGAATGGAATTGGAAACTATATTTGTTTAATACTCCAGATATAATGTGCTAAAAATCAAATTTCGAAATCTTTTCATTAGTTTTTATACAATTAGTGAGTTACTGTTTTTCAACATTTTCATTGATAAGATTGTTGAAAAGGTTTTGCATTAAAGTCAAGCCTGTCCATGGCAACTACTTTTCATTGACTCTCTTGCATTTTTACTCTATTTTGTTACTACCCACCACAACCACCTGCTCAACACAATCACAGCAGTAAAAAAATTGTTTTTCTGCTTGCCTTCTTCCTCCCCCACATCTCTTTGTCTCTGTCTGTCTGTATGGCTCTGTCTATCTTTCTCTGTCTGTCTGTCTGTCTCTCTCTCTTGTTTGTCTGTCTGTCTGTCTGTCTCTGTCTGTCTCTCTCTCTCTCTCTCTCTCTCTCTCTCTCTCTCTCTCTCTCTCTCTCTCTCTCTCTCTCTAGTCCAATCTTGCTATGCGCGAGTTTGGCTGTATTTTATTGTTTTGGGGACTAACCCTCGACTTTTCGTACACTGTGATCATAAGAATATAGCGGTCTGAATCCTCCAATATAAAAAAGTATTTTGTGAAAATTCCATTTACAAATTTATCACTTTCCTAATTTTAGAAAATTGTTTTTCTCCATGCTCTCTTTCTCCCCCACCCCAGTTTATCTCTCTCTTTGTCTGACTCTCTGTCTCAGTTTGTCTGTCTGTCTGTCTCTCTCTCTCTCTCTCTCTCTCCCTCTCTCTGTCTCCATCTGTCTATCCCCAATCGATCTTTATCTCATTCTCTATAATTTATTTCTCCTCTATTCCTGTTTGACGCAGGTGGAGGACTTGACCAAGCAAATCAAAGATCTAAGGGAGGAAACTGGGGTTCCTTCAGAGAAAGCTGACAGCTTAAGTAAAGCAGCAAAGAAACTGGAGCAAGATATCCAGAAAGCTGCCAAATTGCACACAGAGAGGGAGAGTGATGACCCCAAAAAATTTTGAACATATATCACTATATATATACCAATGGTTAAATAATTTATATAGAAGTGTATTTTCAAAAAATCTCAATGCAAGTATTAATGCAGTTGTTCAAATGCCTAGCTTAAATATGTGTGCAAATCATGTTTTCTATGAATGAATGCTTTTGTTTTGTAATATTACAACATGTATTATTATCTATTTGTTATGTCATATTCTTTTTTTGAATGAGATTTTAATTTTGCAAAAGCGACCTGAGCTGAGTTTATTGGATGTGGCGCTCTATAAATAAACAGTATTATTATTAAGTATCACATTGTTTGGCTCTGCTGTGATACTGCCCATTATTTTACAGAGGCTTTTATATCGGTTCCACCAGATTATTACAAAATTGATATACTTAGTAGACATGTTTGTAGGGGTATGAGTATTCTTGTATGCGTGAAGAGGTATGTGTTTGTAAATAATAATTATGTATGTTTGACAGTGTATAATTTGAACAATGTTACATGTGAATGTAAAATGCTGATTTTATTATTTTTTTCTCCCACATGTGTAAAACTGATGTTGTGATATTGAATCAAATGTATTATTGAATAATAAAGTTATATCTTATCTGATCTCATCTTACTGCAGTTTGTCAGAAATAGGCCTGTACTGTTTCACGTACTGGTACTCTTGATGACATCTCCATGTCCTTTGACATCATGACTCAATAGATATAAAAGCTTTTTCCTTTCTCTGTTCGTAGGGCTACATAGTATTAGCCAAGAAGAAATAGTTAAGGAGTCTTGTTATCCAAATTATTAAAATATTAAAACATCTTAAAGATGATGCAGATAAAAAGCGTAAGAAAAGTTTAGCACATTTTATATGATTACGCTTGAAGACAAAACAAATTAGGCATGTGCATTTTATTGACAATTAATAGTTAAATGGAATTACGTTTAACAAAAATTTTGTTAAAAATTCATTATTTTACATTTTAAAGGACATTTTATTTAATGGTCCTTCATTCTGTGTGTCTGAAACTGACTACTTCTTTATAAAACTAAGAACATTTCTGTAAAAAAAAAAAAAGTATAGGCTATGATCCAATGGATAAGATGAACTGATTAGATGAGATCTGCATATGAAACATGCTTATGCTTTGCTGGACTCTAATATTGATCCAAATAAAAATATTTCACTTTGACCTTCTTTCACTTGTTAATGTTACGGAAAACATAAGTATCCATAACAAGAATTTTATTGTAAAAAAAAATAATAAAAACAACAAAAAACCAACATAGAACTTCTTAAGTCTTCATGTGAAGATACATATGTGTTCAACAACATAACATCAATACTTTTCTGAGAGATAGGAAGAGAGACAGAGAGGGTGAGAGCAAGCAGGGAGAGACAGAGAGAGGGGGTAAGAGGGGAGAGAGACATAGAGTTAAAGAGAGAGAGAGAGAGAGAGAGAGAGAGAGAGAGAGAGAGAGAGAGAGAGAGATAAACCTTGTGCTAATTGAGCTTAAATCCATTGTGAGAGTAGAGGAGAGAGAGAGAGAGAGAGAGAGAGCAAGAGGGAGAGACAGAGAGAGGGGGTAAGAGGGGAGAGAGACATAGAGATAAAGAGAGAGAGAGAGAGATAAAGAAACCTTGTGCTAATTGAGCTTAAATCCATTGTGAAGTATGTATTGTATGCTTGAATGAGAAGTACAAGATAAAAAACGTGTGGTAGAGTCCGATGCAGGGTGCTATTCATCTTAGCCAAACGCGGAAGGCTTCTGCATTTCCTCTAATTCCACTCTGTTGTTGTTCTTCTTCCCCCCCCCCTCTCTCTCTATCTTTCTCTCTTCCACTCTCTCTCTCTCTCTCTCTCTCTCTCTCTCTCTCTCTCTCTCTCTCTCTCTCTCTCTCTCTCTCTCTCTCTCTTTCTCTTCGCTCTCAATTCGCATTTTTTTTTCTTTCTCCCTTTTCATATCCCTAAATTTACCCGAGAATCTTGATTTCCCTGTACGTATTTCGTTGTTTTTTTTCAAACCAGTTTTAGCTTTTTGAAAAAAAAAACAACTATAATTATAACATGTGCACAGCCCTTTTTGCACTTCCATAATTTTTTTTTCTGAACTAAAAATGTTAGTATTGTAACAGAAAATCGCGTCCCTTATTCCATGGTTGTTTTGGAATAACGACCAGGACAAAGACCGAGAAAGATAAAAACAGAATACAGCAAACAAAATAAGACCAGAAAAAAAAATCGATGGCTTACATAAAAGCTAATCATAACAAACTGCTGATACCCAGTCAAAATTTCACCAGGTTGTGAATTATAATCACATGAATGTAGCTAGTTCCATATGCAGAGGTTCAAAATACATAGAATACTAGTATAAGATGTAGGAATATTTTCCAACTAAATGACTCATGGTTTATGTTTTTGCTTTACTAGCACATAAAAAAGTAACAATTTACAGGTTTTGAGGCTTGGATGACTCGATACGAGGATATGGCAAATTTGTTTGTTTGTCAGTATAACACAATCGCCTGCCATCCTGACAATGCCTGTGTGTGGCAACAGATAAACTTGTCAAAACCCCAATACAGCCTAGTTGCTGACGATAGACTTTAAGAAACTAATATACCAAACCAAACAAAACTGTTCTCTAGCTTTTTCGAAGACCTATTCAGAGATCGTCAATTGCAAGCTGTGACAAAACCTATAAACAAACTATCATGGAATGCCCGTATTTGAATTTTTTTGTGCGGGTCTGTCCAATATCAGGACTCGGCGTGACAATTTTTGACAGGAAAAAAGCATGCTCAAATTTAATACTAAAAACTAGGCTTTTCATTATAGCTATTGAAACACAGGTTCATTAAAATGTCTCTGCATATTAAATAAATCAGACTTTTCCATGGAGCTATAAAAAGAATAGTTCACCGAGATTGTATTTATGTCACAATATTGTGGACTGCGCCTATTACATTTTCACAGAAAAACGCAGACTGAATTTCGGCATCAAAAATAAATTATGCCTTGAATTGCAACTATGACATCATAATTATGTTTATTAAAATGTCTGTGCACATTTAAAAAATCTGACAGATAGCAGAGGTCAGATATCGGTGGTGGAAGGACATGTACATGTATTTACTGTCTGCCTTCAATATTTTGACATTTCTGTAGTCGACAATAAAATTGACAAGATGAAACAGAAGACAAAGAACGTATTATATAATCATGTATTCTCTAGTTCATCTTGGCTTTAATTATCTTGACTTGTCAGTCCCACTACACACAGTGCATGTAATTTGCTTCCTTTTGTTTACTTCAATACTAGAGAACAGTTGTCCTTTTTTAACAACAGTTTGCCTCCGTTTCAATTATCATTACTCAAACCGTATTTTCTTTATATAATTATTTCCCTTTCTCCAACCGGATTGCCATATTTTTGTTAACACCATACAGAAACATAAAGGAAACACATAAACAAAGTATATAGACTAAATTCATGATAAAACACAATATGGACGCCATCCAATACGAACAAACTATAATTTTACATATTATTTAAAATGGTTGACACAATCTTCTTGTATGATTTGAGACCTGAAGAATGTAATTAAAAACCAACCTTCAACAAAAAGCAACATATAAATCAGCATATTGATCAACGTTGTCAATTTGCCTATGAACAACATAGAAATGTAGAAGACCCATTTCCTTTGCTCTCGTTGGGTCCTGAGTTAAAAGAAAAAATTACATATTGTTTTTCTCTTCTCATCAATTTTTCTCGGCTTTCAAAAAATATAACCTCATGTTATTGTTAAGAAAAAATATGTGACATAAAAGTAGACTTAAATGTTAGTCTTGGTTAATTTCTTCTGCCTTAGTACTCGGCTCAATACATTTGCATAGTATTCTAAAAAGCACTTATGTCAGTCTCTAAGTTTGAGTATCATGACGGAGTCGAACAATCTACCACCTGGTGTAAAGACAGCTTTCTACTACTGAATTTTAAGAAAACAAACAAAATATCATTGTCGACTTTTGAATAAGAAAAAAAATCTATTGATGCCCCTAAAATTGATGATGAGACCGATGAAATTGTCGATACCTACTATGAAAAATATCTCGGTCTGACATGGTTCATGAATAATAAATTTACCTAACACTGCATAATTGAAATGTGTTTAAAAATGGGCACGCGACAGCTCGGCACACGACACGCCTGCAGAAGCGACAGTTTTGGAGGTGCTACATTTCTAAAACTAATACAAAAAATACTCCCATGTCCAAAATCTGGAGCTCTGTCAGGAAAATACAGGGAAAGACTGTCCCTTCTGTGGTGAAGGTGAAGCAACTGAGGGAGGCTGATGGATCGTGTCTGTAGAGGAAAGGGAAATGTCAAACACACTAGGCGCCTCATTTCCCCAGAAATCATCCAACCACCGCTCCTCCTCCATATTTCAAATCTTTCAAGAGCAGTATGAGGAGAAGCTACTTGTCCTCCCCCCCCCCCCCCCCCCCTAAAAAAATAAATAAAAAAATCCTGCTCTAGAGACTAAAAGAAGAAAAAACATGACATATACGCTCGTACTCCTGCCTTAGATTTTTGAAGGAGACGCCCGCAGACCCAGATCTCATGCATAATAAAATCTTCCAATTAAATCTTTTAAAATTCTATTCCAGGTGGTTAAAAAGTAGTCATGGCGCCAAGTTTTGACAAGCTGGCCCTGTAAACTCTTCGAAAGAATGGTAGCCGAACGACTATACTGGCTTTTAGAAGTTAATAATCCCTTGTCCAACTTGCAGTGTGGATTTATAGCAAGAAGATCTACTACGGATCCCTTGTTCCGCCTCGAAACATGTATTAGAGAAGCTGTTGTCAATAATCAACACTGAAACTACGAAAAGACACAGCTGTCGTGGAATGCGTTGAACGCTACAGGCGCCGAGAACACCATCCAAAAGAAGCACCTGTGACACGATGGAATCCAACATCAAGACTCCAAAGGAATTCCACCCTGGATGCAAGAGGTAAAGATCATGTACCAGAAAATAGAGATCCTATCTCACTTTTTGATCACGACCTTCCACCACACACAAGACAAGTAACACCTGAGATAAAGACACAACTAATAGATAACATGAACAAAAAAGATTCTGACTGGATAAATCTTATGAGTATTGCACACAAAAAAAAACAAAACAACTATCGATCAATATCCAGAAAACTCAATTCTAGTTTACACACACACACAAATATATATATATATACACACACACACATTTATATTGTAATAAGAACTGCTAAATAATTAGGAAACGTACACAACTAAGCTACATGTCCTGGTACATTCATTTTAATGTGCCCAAACAAACAACTGGAAAATCAAGCTGTTTCAGATTGTGAATGTGAATAAAAAGTGTCATCGACAAACAGAACTAAATAACAAACGTTCCTTCACCGCGAAGACTAGTAATAGTAGGGCTACTGGGCGTAAATTAATAATGAGGACACAAATGGGACCACTCCTTTGTTGCAATATAATTATATCGGCAGACTAGTTCAGTTTTTTGCTCTGACCATGTGAATCCTTCGAATCAAAGATGTAGTTTCAGTTCAGTTTCATGTTTTGGTTTGAACACTTTTTAATTTACCTCCTTTGAATTTTATTCAGTTAGGGTTTTTTTTTAAATATAGGGTATCGATGCCAAACTGTTACATTTTTAGCAAGTAAGACCAGAAAATGCGGTCGCTCCACACATTTTGGTTTATATGTTTATTTTTTTATATTATGGCACTGTCTGCCTAAATGATTGTTGGATTACCAAGTAATATACTTGAGAGTTGATTTCTCCTTTCAAAGCCTTGTGAATCTTAAAATCTACTTTCAGGTAAGCCTATTTAGCTAACATTAACAGCCAAATGTGCTATGTTATAATACACGTGTGTTATGCGTGTGACAGTAAAATTATTATTGTATGTAAAAATTATACTAAAGCAATCAATGAAGTAGGGTATGTAGATTAAACATAAATGGAAAAAGAAGGACTTTATTAAAATAACATCACTCAAGTTTAAAAGGTCACAATTTTTCTAAACTCAACAAAGAATGCATTGGAAAATTACATTCGGATTATGCCATTAATGGTCTATATTTTACCAACATACCCTAAATAATTATGCTAATGAATGCCTTCGGTATAACTGAAGTTTCTACATGGTTGCTGTGCAAATTGAAAACATTAAATAATGTAAGTCAAGGTTGCTCAGAGAGTTGAACAATGCCCTAGAAAGAAGACAAAACGTGCCTGCTTTCCCATTTTCAAAGTCTTATTAGTGGACCTACAACGGCAATGACTCGGCAATTAATCCGTTAGAAGCTTTTGTAATCAAGAACTGTGTAGATAAGGGAAGTATATCGCTATCAGGCATTGTAAGCGGGACTTTTGATTTTCACGCCCTTTCAGCTTTTGTTACTTCACAATGCTCGTTTCCATAACTATCACATTACAACTGAATCAATTCGTTTACATTCGAAAAACATTGATATAAACCTGCGTTACATTCCTACTCTGAAACAAAAGAAAAACTACGTAAATTTTGATAAAGTTTACGTCTCCTATTTTTACAGAACAATACACATTCGGAGATTTGGATATCAGCTGAGATTCGAACCACGACACTCCGATTCTAAGTCGAGTGCACTTATCCATTGAGTTACGGGCATCGTTGTAAGATATGTCAAAAGCCTTTGTTGATTTATTTACCACCGGCTGCCAATAAAAATGAGAAGAAATCCATTTATTGTGTAATTATCTTGGTTTAGATTTTTAGTTTAGATCTGATAACTCAAATGTAGTTGTACGCAAGTCAAGATGCAGTTTAAAAATATTTTCGACGAGTTCTTAGTTAGAATGTGGTTTAAGTCGGATAGGAAGATGCAATAGATGAATATCGGAAAGAAATTAGGCTTAAGGTAAACTGCACTTGAAAAACTCAGAGCTTCATATTTTTGTTAGGCTCTAAAATAATGCATGCTATCTGTTAAGGAGGGGGGCGCCAATTTGGACCGACTTTTCGTATTTTCAAACATACCTTTTCAAAAGTGTCATTTTTAGATTCCGTACGTCCAAATTAGAGGTGTCAAGGGTTTTTTTCTTATAAAAAATCATACGGTTGTCATGACAATGGCGGCCATCTTGAATAATATTGCTTATTTTCAAATCGCTAAAACTTTTTCGCCTTTGGGTCAATAATTTTTTAACTTGGCTAAACGTTAGATATATATCTTCCCTACAATTCGTATTGATAAGATTTTTAATAAATAATTATCTTAGGAAAAAAATATAGCCGTTTTTCTTTTGTTCCAGTTATTCCCCTTGCCAAAATATAAAAAAGGGAATAACTCTAATTCTTACTAATTTTTGGGAATTCTAATCAATAGCATTTGTGGCAGATGGTAAAAGAAAGAATGTGTAAAAGTTTCAAGACAATCGGATAGAAAATAGAATAGGAGATTTTTAAAAAAACCACCCAAAAAGTAGCTTTGAGAAAAATAACACAAGATGAACAGGACTTGCCAAGATGATTCTATAGGGCATGGTTCAAGGAGGAAGAAGGAAAGGCAGAGAAAAAAAGAGGGAAATGGGAAACCACCATAATGGAATGGACAGGTTTAAAGGTGGGAGAAGCCCTTCTGAAAAAAAGAAGACAATGAAGAAAAGTAATAGGCCGATCATCCTTGGTGCCCCACGATCATATGTGATAGTGATGATGATGATGAGTGAAGTCACTGAAAAACCGGCATTGGTGATACAGCAATTATCTTAAGATTACAGTTCCTTTGTCCTTCTTGAATCCATTAGAGATGCTCCGTTTCATTTCTTTCTAACTGCCACATGATGATGATGGTTTGATTTTTGTATGTTGCTCGATGGGCGACAATTAGGACAGTTCATCTTTTTTTTAATAACCATGACATCCTCACTATGCGCTCAATATGCTTGTGGCATTGACATTGAAGAAAACAAAGACAAGGTTAGTCTCTGTGTTTTCGTAAAAAGTGCCTCGCATGTTATAAAGAGTAACCGAATTAGCTTCTGTGGGATAGGTGGAGTTATTAATCAATTCACAAACCGTTCTGAGAATAATCCATTAGTTATGTCATTGAAGTAATGGGAAGACTTATCTTTAAAAGGGGGAATATAGGAGACGTTGAACCCAGAGAGAGAGAGAGAGAGAGAGAGAGAGAGAGAGAGAGACCAAGAGAGAAAGTGATGGGAAAGAGAGAGGCTGATTGAGAAATGGAGGTACAGGATGAAGGGAGAGATAGAGAGAGAACCAGGCATAAAATCAGACAGACAGACAGAATGACAGTCAGGCAGATACATTGAAATTAAAGAATAACTAAAATCTCATATCACTCCAACTATTTCTAGCCTTGTCTTGTCTAGATCTGTTATCTTGACACTGACAATGACAAAATAAATCAGTCACGCCTTTTTCTGGCAATTTCTGATAGTACTCCATTAGTGGAACTTGTTGTGTATTTCTACAATTATGTACGCATGACAATTTCATCTTTCTGAGAATTACGCGCATGATCTCTATCATATTTAAGGACGGTTGATGCAACAAAGCTCTGAAAAAAAGTACAATTTGTTGAATATGATCTTAGCACTCTCTTGATATATATTCTTGCTAAAGACGAAGGTTTTTGTTGTTTTTTAATTTTAAGATACTCCGATATCCTCGAATCAGGTATAGTGTTAAACTTGTGTACAAGAGAGGTTATGTAAAACGGTTCAAAATCAGTTCCAGTGCATTTTTTTACTTCATAAAATTGTACAGAGTTTAGTTTCAATGTTACGCTGTGTGTCATCTTTGACACTTATATGAAATTGCAAACTGATCTCCTTTGAAGTGCGCTAAATTAGATGTTTTCAGGACTTTATTTTCAAAGAGGATATTTCCACAGTTTCCGTTTTAAAACTTTATTATACTGTCCTACATTTTAATGTTTGTGTATATATCACCCTTTAAACAGTCAAAATTAAATTAATCTAATTAGTCTTTGGTGAGATTAGATCAGAAAACAAAATAACTTTACACATGTATGTATTTTACCTTAGCCTGGTTCTACTGAACTGTGCTATAGAAACTAAAGTAAATGATCATAAATCTACAAATATAAGTATCACTTGCAACATAGCATAAAGCTATTTACATTACAACTTCAAAATTATTACATGTGTATTTGGTTAAAATATACCTTATTTATTTCTTCTTCCGGAAAGTGTTGAAACTAAAAAAAAATAGTATGCACTTAGTACCTTCGAGGTCTTTCCTGTAAATATTAGAGCAAGATTGTAGAAGCGGATGTACACAATATTTTATTAGCAACAGCTGGGGTAGAAGTAAAAATAATATACCTAGTAGTAGTAGTAGTAGTAGTAGTAGTAGTAGTAGTAGTAGTAGTAGTAGTAGTAGTAGTAGTAGTAGTAGTAGTAGTAGTAGCAGCAGCAGCAGCAGTAGTAGTAGTAGTAGTAGTAGTAGTAGTAGTAGTAGTAGTAGTAGTAGTAGTAGTAGTAGTAGTAGTAGTAGTAG
>RQTK01000091.1:77710-95040 GCA_003991915.1 Elysia chlorotica
TTATTATTATTATTATCATTAATGTCATCAATACTATTATCAGAATCAGTATAAATATTATTACTACTCTTACTAGCTCACATAAAGTGTAAACCAGGAGGAAGATGGGAGACAGCGGGACAAGAAATGGGAGAACAAAGGAGGAAGCTGAGCCTTGTGGCCCATTGGTGTTTTATGTCAATGGAATCAAAGTGAGTGGCGTATAGAACTATGCAGCTTTTACTTTGTACCATAATAACTGATAAAATGTAGGGCTGCGAATAATGTACTACAGTAAACGTTAGCATAATTGTTTCCCCTACACTTGCGTATTTCTTTCAATATCTTTAGGTCTATCTTAAAAAGTAAAGAAAACAGAGACAATACCAGCTTAAAGAACAACTTGTATGGTACTTTAAAAAAAAAAGCAGTAATCCAAAAAATTCAAGTTTCCTTGTTGAAAAGGAGACAATGCGTACACACACATGTTAGAAATTAAACTGTTGCCATAGATACTTTTAGTGCATTGGAACTCTTAAAGATGGAGTTTAAAACGTTTTTAATAATTTAAAAATATTTTTATGAGATAAAAACGTTGAATGTGGAAATATGTTGGTCCCAGAACTGTAACGAAAAAAACTTCACATTGACTTCGTTTATATTAAGCGAATATTGTATAATGTAATTTGCATGTAAAAAATCCAAAAGCGAAATTATTCTTTAAAAGCAAATGTGGTTTAATCTTTACTCTATAGTATAAGACTTAGTAGCGGCAAGTAGATACCAGCTTGAATCGTTATTTTATCAATAAAGTTGGGATTTGTTAAAATGGACTATAGCTATCGTAAAAAGGAGGAACAGCTGAAATCACGAGAACTTTAATCAATTCATTATTGGCTGGTCTTTCTTGGGGTGCAACTTAACTATAATACTTTAGCCTTTCACATTCTATAAGAAATCTAAAATTTCTCTAAACGATAGGCCTACATATATTAGTTTTTTATACTAGCCCATATTCTTTAAATTGAGACATGTATGGTTGTTGTAATTTCTGTTGTTGTTTTTATCCACAGGTCGAGGAACCAACACCTGATCCAGAGATGACATTGCTGACATATCTCAGAACGCGCTGTATCCTTATTTATGTAACAGCCAAATATTTGAAAGAAATTTATACTCTGTAGAAATACTAAAACGACACACCTTTTGAAATAGGTATGTAGTGTAATTATTTTGTAGTAATTGTTAGCAGAATAGAAATGCTATCAAGATCTTTACATTTTTCGCCAATTCCCTTAACATACAGTGTGGGGAAGATTTAATAGACAAGAAGATAAGTTAACTATACTTTCATTTTATTTTATTTTTGTTTGCTGGTTTTGATTATAACAATCCGCTATTTTGGAAACTTGTTATTAACTTATTTTTAAAGTTTATTAGTGTCCTATCAAGTTTATCATGGTTTACCTTATGTAACAGGAACTTCTAAAACAGTCTTCTTCTGTGTGCCCTTCAAACAAACTGTGTACATAAAGACAATGACACAAGCTTTTAACATAGGAATTGATATTGGTGCGTGCTGTTTTTTTTTTTTTTTAAGTTTCCTTTAAAATTGTTCGTCAAGTTATAAGGTCATTTTAGGAGTCTATTATTTTTTCTGGTATGTTTATTTTCTCCTAAGTTCAAATCGAAGCTTTCACCTGTTTGGGTGTTTAAGTTTCACTCGACACCAAACTGTATAGTTCACGCATTTTCCCCAGATAACTTCCCTCTATAAATAATGTGATGAAGTAATTGTAGAATAATGTCGACCACTGTTCAACCTTAACGACGCCCAGTGCTCCTGACTGGCAGCAAGCTGGGCTGTGGGGAGGGTGGCTGCGGGGCCTGTACTGTCATGGTCTCCAGGTACTCGCCACACACCGACCAGGTTGCATATCCTTTCATCAGCTTTTGTTATGTTTAATTACTCCAAGTGTGTTATGGGACTCCTTCTTCAAGTACATGTGTAACAGCATCTTTCTCTCTCTCTTTCTCTCTCTTTCTTTCTTTCTCTCTCTCTTTCTCTCTCTCTCTCTCTCTCTCTCTCTCTCTCTCTCTCTCTTTTTTCTGTCTGTGTGTGTCTTCAGTATATAATGGGTATACTCTTACGTCATAGTTATGCAACTTCTGAGAATTTCAAGACAGAATAATAAATGGGAAAAAATTGTTCTTTCATTTCCCAAAAAAGGTTATATCATTTTCATCATAACTTAAAAAAGGGATTTAAAAAATCAAAAGAATCTTGACGTTTACCTTTAAGAAAATTATAGAAAGTCGATGGCCTTAACTCTCCGTGCTACTCATTACTCGGTGAACGCCTGTCTGGCCCCCATCTGCTCGGTACACGGTCTGGCAGTGACCACAGTCGAGGGTATTGGCAGTCTCAGCAACATCCACCCCGTACAGGTACATAGAATAAGTTGTTGTTGTTGTTGTTGATGTCTGTGTGTGTTTTAAGAATATAATGGGTATGCTCTTACGTCATAGTTATTATGCAACTTCTGAGAATTTCGAGACAGAAATATAAATGAAAAAAAAATGAAAAAATGTGTTCTTTCATTTACCAAAAAGACTATCGTTTTCATCATAACTTAAAAAAGGGGTTTAAAAAATCAAAAGAATCTTGTAGTTTATCTTTAAGACAGTTATAGAAAGTCTATGGCCTTAACTCTGTGCTACTCATTACTCGGTGAACGCCTGCCTGGCCCCCATCTGCTCGGTACACGGTCTGGCAGTGACCACAGTCGAGGGTATTGGCAGTCTCAGCAACATCCACCCCGTGCAGGTACATAGAATAAGTTGTTGTTGTTGTTGTTGTTGTTGTTGTTGTTGTTGTTGTTGCTGTTGTTGTTGTTCTTGTGTTGGTTTAACGTCCAACAGCAGCACTATATAGGCTACATTGTGGACGGGACCCAAGACGGATGTCTAAACAATTTTATGTGCTGCCACACACGAGATATTGAATAAGATGCATACGGATAATGGTTTTTGTGGTAGACACAACTATCAGAAACATTTATTAACGTTATTTTGTTCCTTTTTGATAGACACATAAAGAAACATGTTTTTTGTAGACACATTAAAATGAAACACAAAGGAACAATTTGTTGCGTTTTAAACATCATGCCAAAAGATATGGCACAACATGATGTTATACTTCACTTTGTTGATACATTTTACAAATGGAAAATAGTCATCCGGTAAAAAAGACAAAAATTAAAAAAAAAACACAGAGAAAATGATATTTTCAGTAACAGTAAGTTACTCTTGGTTTGCGAAAAATACAAAAGCTCTGCGTAAAACGTAAAATAAAAAGTTTTGAAGCAAATAATTTTGTTAATCTTGGTTCTTAAACTTCAACTGTTGAGAAACCGAATTACACAATATTTTCCCTTGTTTTGCTATTAATAGAATAGCTGTGCGTTTAAGGTGACACGAACTAAAAGGTTGTTTTCAAGCGATTTCACATCTCCAACAAATTTTAACGAGTTTACTGAAGGTAGCCCTATTGCAGTTTTAAAATGCCTATCGTTTTAATTTTCTACCATAAATTATTAACAAAATATAAATAAATGCTTTAATTTTATGCTCTGAAAAATAAGTTTCACAACACAACTATCATGAAACCAAAAGAACGGTCAGCGAATAAACTCC
The DNA here is from genome assembly GCA_003991915.1 of Elysia chlorotica. Taxonomy (NCBI): domain Eukaryota; kingdom Metazoa; phylum Mollusca; class Gastropoda; family Plakobranchidae; genus Elysia; species Elysia chlorotica. The sequence goes on from RQTK01000091.1 coordinate 81,386, forward strand.
TTTCTTGAGACACTTTTGTCTTCTTAGCTGTTGATTTTTATCACGTATATAACGCACAATATCTAATTAAAAAAAAGAAACACACAATTTTCTACAACTTATTATTCATTTCAAATATCAATCACGGAATCTTGTTTTTTCCAACCCATAACAAGATATTATTGACAATAATGATACTGCCCATATGTTCAAAACGCCTCTTGCAGGAACGCATCGCCAAGTTCCACGGCTCTCAGTGTGGTTTCTGCACACCTGGAATCGTCATGTCTATGTACACACTTCTCAGGAACAACCCAAGCCCTACCACCAAGGAGCTGCAGGAAAACTTCGATGGTAATTCTAGCTATTAGAATCACTTCTTTGTACACCATTTTGGAACGCGATCTATAAATAGTTTATCAAAGAGATATATATTTTTAAATTGAGAAAACCATTATCATCACCATAAACATAATCTTTAACATCCTCCTTCTCCTCCTCTTCCTCATCATCCTCATCATTACTATAATCATCATTATCATCATCATCATCATCATCATCATCATCATCATCATCATCATCATCATCATCATCATTGATATAACCATCTTAACCATCTTAATCATCATAGCCATCATCAGTATCATTCCCCTCCTCCCCCTCCTCCTTCTCTTCCTCCTCCTCCTTCTCCTCCTCCTCCTCCTCCTCCCCCTCCTCCTTCTCCTTCTCATCATCATCATCATCATCATCATCATCATCATCATCATCATCATCATCATCATCAACATCATCATCATTATCAGCAGCAGTAGCACCAGCAGCAACATCATTGTAAATCCTCACCACCTATTTGATTTTTGCCTCAGGGAATCTGTGTCGCTGTACGGGATATCGTTCAATCCTCGATGGATTCCGGACATTTACCAAGGTAAGGCTATGGTATTATGACCTTTTCGCTTCTTCTACAAATCATCCAGTATTCATTGACTATACATGGTACAGTTTTCAAAAGAGAACATTAAAAAAGTTTCTGTACATTATTACCCAACGTAGTCCATCATTTGACGACCTACATACCACAAATGTTAATAGAATAATTTTGCATCCAATTTGTTTACGGATAAATGTCTTCTCCGCAGGAGTTCACTTGTGGAATGGGGAGTCAATGTTGCCAGAACAAGAGCAATGGAGATGTTCAGGAAAAACAACACAGCAACGGCGACACTGAACTCAAAGACTTTGAGAAAACGAAAGGGGGTCTAGAGGTTATTGTATAAATTTATGATCACAGCGTCCTTGTCTCAATGGACAACATAATTACCATATTAAAAGGAAAAATCATCAATACAAGCAATGTCCATACCATCGGATGTTACTTTTTTGCTTCTTCGACCTATCCTAGGGCTTCTTGGAGGGGTATCTAGGGGCGGGAGTGGGAGTTGGGACGGGGGCCATGATTCGAGCCCCGCTCTGGCGACTTGCCAGTATAATGTGACCGGCTGAGACCAGCCACCCCCGACAGAGACGCATAGAAGCGTAATCATTGGTACCAAGTCTGTTCATTTTTGCTTAGCGTCCAACGTCAGCACTATATAGGCTATATTGTGGACGGACCCCAAGGCGAACGTCTGACAAGCTTATGTGCTGCCACACAAAGACATTGTGAGGATACCATGACTCTGTCTCAGCCGGTCACATTATACTGGCAAGTCGCCAGAGCGGGGCTCGAATCATGGCCCCCGTCCCAACTCCCACTCCCGCCCCTAGATACCCCTCCAAGAAGCCCTAGGATAGGTCGAAGAAGCAAAAAAGTAACATCCGATGGTATGGACATTGCTTGTATTGATGATTTTTCCTTTTAATATGGTAATTATGTTGTCCATTGAGACAAGGACGCTGTGATCATAAATTTATACAATAACCTCTAGACCCCCTTTCGTTTTCTCAAAGTCTTTGAGTTCAGTGTCGCCTATCTATCTATCTATTTATCTATCTATCTATCTATCTATCTATCTATCTATCTATCTATCTATCTATCTATCTATCTATCTATCTATCTATCTATCTATCTATCTATCTATCTATCTATCTATCTATCTATCTATCTATCTATCTATCTATCTATCTATCTATCTATCTATCTATCTCTATCTATCAATATCTCTCATTCTTTCCCAATTCATTATAATAATATAATGTAACCTTACTCCATTTTTTCCATGACACCATTGTAGATCCTTGGGCCCCAACTTAGCACCCTTAGACCCTTCGACCCTACGCAGGAGCCAATTTTTCCACCGGAGCTTAAGGTTTGTGGGGTTTACAAACAAGGAACATGCACTATTGGGGCTGTCTGTTTAAAAAAATTAATTTAAAAATGAGAACTATTCTTTAAAATCTGATGCATTTTTATTATGAAATAGTCCGCATTCCTAAAAAATCCGATCAGGCTATTTAAAAAGTTCGAGCCGACAGAGATAATACACGACGTAAGTTCAGCGTCACGGCAGCTTACAACTTGTCTTACGCCTTCATATTCGCAAATGTGAAGACGAGTTGTAAGCTGACCACAGCATCAAACTCACACCGAAGAATACAATATGAGAGAAACGGGAAACACGATTAGGGTTTTAGGAGAAAATAAATTTTGATTAAGTTTTTTTTTAAACGACTGCCTCAATTGCATTTACTTATATATGAATTCATATGTCGGTTTTTTCCGTATGATTGTAAAACAAAGCTTATTGAAGCAGACGGGTTTTAATTGTCAAATTTCATTATTTATGTGACTAGTGTGGTATAATGGTATAAATTTGTCTTCTTGCATAGAATGTGCACTTTTCGAAAATAATAATGCTTGTCAGATAAATCAGTACATTGGAAATCGCTCGCGTTAGAATTCTCACAAAATCGCGTATGTTAGAATTTTTCAAAAGTTTATCTTTGAGTAATCAAGAACATTCTAATCGAAAATGATTATAAACTGCACTCATACAAAGACAGTGCTCAAATTGGGGTACCATCTTACTAAAAAGGCTGTTTTTTATATTTCGCAAATACATATATATAATATATATTGTCATGATAATGACAGGAGTTTTTATATTACTTATAAAATACATGGCTGTGCATCATCAGTCTTGTGTGTTTATATGCATAATCACTTTAAAAGATCGTGAAAAATATAAAAGACAACATATAATTGTTTTTTCTTACAGCTATCATCACCATTTTTAATCTTTTCTTCGGAACACCGATGCACCCTTTTTTCACTGAAAAGCATTGCCATAACACACGTTTTGTAGTCTTACATTATCATGCACTTGCCCAGGTCAAGCATCAGAAGTATCACGAGGTATCTCTCAGATTCGCCGGACCTCGCGTCACCTGGGTACGGCCCACTTCACTGGATGAGCTGTTGGAACTGAAGAAAAGCCACCCCAAGGCCAGATTTGTTGTCGGCAATACGGAAGTTGGTAAGTTTTAACAGGTGATTCTCAGTGTCAATCTCGGAAGACTGGCAGTAATCGGTGTAGGATTGTGAGCAAAATATTTCAATAACTGTTGCGTCTCTCAGTTACCTTTTTTATTTAATTTTTTTTTTTTTTTTTTTTTGGGGGGGGGGTCTAAGAGTATAATCCAATAATCTGTTTATCAAGACTTTATTATAATTGATTGTATTAAAAGTTCTATGTGAAAATATCTGGTTTTCCTTTTACAACTTTCAAATCCTAAACAAGTAGGGATAGTAGGTAAAAGGACGAACTGGATTTAGACGTGCGACTATGGCACCAAAATACATGTTAAGAAGGGCGTCTAAAGCTACTTCTGCTTTGTACTTGGCAATCAATATACCGACATCAAGTTTAAAGTTTAAAGTAGACAGCTCTGGTTTCCATAATTTCAAACTTCAAATATTTCGACTTCAGATATCGGAACAAAGTTTTAATTTAAAAAAAAATTAAAACTCAAAAGTTGACATCTGGATCTTTCCCTATTGCAACCTTTGGACTTACTAAATAGGTTCCAGAACTCTATATTCTTTGGTTTTCGATCAAATCTGAATTACCTCAGCTCTAACGTTTCTTTTTCTCCATCGCAACCTTTCAATCTAAACTACCTCAGATCCATGTTATCGAAACGTTTCTTCTTCTCCCCTTTGCAACCTTTCAATGTAAACTCCCCCGGCTCCAGGTATCGAGACGAAGTTCAAGAACCAGATGTACTCGGTGCTGGTGTCCAGCTCTCACATCGCAGAGCTGACCACAGTGGAAGACACTGACCTGGGCCTCAGGGTGGGCGGCTCGGTCACTCTCTCCCAACTGGACTGGGAGCTCAAGCAGCGCATCAAATCACTTCCTGGTGGGTCAACAGACTACACGTTATAAAACAAATGGCTGGCTGGATAAAATCCATGACTCGCTATTTTGCGCTTTTAAAAAGATGCACGGCAGGTTCTGCATTTTTTCGATTTTCTCTAAGAAGAAAGGCAAGACTGACTGAGCTAAAAAAATTGCCTTAAAATAATTCTAGTGCCTGCTAACCTTCGCATGGACAATTTTTTTTGCCAAATCTAGTCCTCGTAATCTCTTTGTAGGACATAATACCCATGTCAGAATTTTGAACAAAGGTGAAAAAAATGATAGGATTTTTAAAAGCCTTGAAATACCCAATTGGGTAATTGGCCTAGTATATAATCTCCTTGTTTCTCTTCAGAGTTCAAGACCAGAATATTCTGTGAGTTTGTCGAGATGCTGAAATGGTTTGCCAGCAACCAGATCAGAAACGTTGCGGTAAGTGAGCTAGAGACCCCCAAACTTCTGGTATTTATAACACGCTAACGGAGGAGGGGTAGATCTGACACACACACACTGTAGAGGATTGGACTGACGGTCAGATTTCATCCCCTACTGGTTGGGTTGGGGGCAGTATAATGTGACTGTTTGAGATATACATTCTGGTGTCCTCACACTTTCTCTTTGTGGCAGAGTGAAAAAAAACCTCAGACGTTAGTCTTCAGACCTAGCAAAACTAAACGCAAGTGGTGATTTTCCAATCCAATAATAGTTACATGGCTTACATGATAAAAAAATTATTTAGTCGAAATGACTTTTACCTTCGCTAACTCATGAAACTCATCTAATGTCAATATATTTGGGAACTTTAAAAAGCCACATTTAGCTGAACGTTTACACCATATCCAAACATATCCAAACGTGATCCTGAGCTTACTTTATTTGTGTAATTATTTTCTGAACCTACTAATAATTATACATATAATCTGTTTACGTATCGTATGCCTACTTTCGTTTAGTTTTAATCAATTGAATTGGTTTGAGAACGTATTCCGATAGTTTTGTAATGTGTTTAGCGACTGAGTTGTAGGCCTATAGTTCCATGTGATGCTCTATCGGCAGAGTGTGAGTGGCAACATTATGACTGCGAGTCCAATATCAGACCTCAACCCGCTGTTTGTGGCTGCAGGTGCGACTGTAGAGGCTATGTCCAAAGGTAATACTTCTATATTAGCGTGTGTAAGACAGATAGAGAGAGAAATACATAGGCCGGAAAAAGTGAGAGATAGAGAAAGAGAAAAAGAGAGAAAGAGACAGAGAAAGAGAGACAGACAGAGAGGAGGAGAGAGAGAGAGGGAGAGAGAGAGAGAGAGAGAGAGAGAGAGAGAGAGAGAGAGAGAGAGAAAGTTAATAAACTGTCGCAGGGAAAGGGCCATGTATGTGCAAAACACGAGCACAATTACTGTTAACTGCTATTTAGTCAATATGAACTTCAGATCTTTTTGATGAATGAGATTGCGCATGCGATTAAAATAGTTGTTTATTTGTTTACGGATTTTTTGCACTGGAATACTTTTAATACATTCATAAAAAACCTCCATTTTTTTCAGCACTCTCTTTTGCTCAACTTATACCCATTCGTTACCTATGAAAAGCCCGTTCTACCAAGAATGTATAACATTGTTACCAGGGAAACGATTGTTTACAATTTCAGATCGTGGAATGCGAACAGTTGCTATGGACAAAGATTTTTTCTGCGGCTACCGGCGAACTGCTCTCGCTCCAGATGAAGTGCTGGTGTCTGTGACCATCCCTTGCACGAAAACTGTAAGGATAATATGACCATGTGAACATCTTGGGCAATATGGAAATATCAAAGCAGAACATCTTACACAAGCCTCTGACATTCCAAATGATATAACTAAAAAGAGAACGCATTTTGGACAACCTCACGAAATTAACGCCACCAAAAAGGAAACTAGAATTAACTTTTTAAATGTTTTACAACTTGTTAACAATTTAATGTATTGTGTTTTCAGTGACAAAATATTTATGGTACACTCATAAAGTAAATTATGAAATGAGCACAGCATAGAGCATTGATTTCCACGAACAATCAGCTCTGAATTTCTTGTTTCTAAGAACGAGTTCTTTCAAGGCTTCAAACAGTGCAACCGGAAAGAGGACGATATTTCTATGGTCAACGCAGGCATGATGGTGCGGCTGTCGGACAGTCATGTAGTCAACGATATCGTGCTTGCTTATGGTGGGATGGGTCCAACGGTGGTGCTGGCGCAACAAGCAATGGAAGGCGTTATTGGGCTGTGAGTTTAACTACACTACCTTTTTAGATAGACCTTGGAGGCGTGGTCCAAGGGTAGACCGTTCGCTTTCTACGTTAAGGGATGTGAATCGATCTCTGCTAAGACCACGGCGTTTTACTTGTTCGTTCGTCGGTGTCATTATCAAACTAATGTGACGGGCCACGTCCTGACCATTCAGCTGTGGGGTCTAGAAGAGTCAGTCTTGACAGCAAGGAGACATTACACTATGTAACAATTTTTAATGCTAGCTTTTTATATTATTACAGAAAATATAGAATACTGCTCTTGAGATATTATTCACACTTTATTTTCTGAGATCCATTAAAACCAACAGTTACTGGGTTTGTTTAAATATAAATACACATGCAGAACAAAACAGCAATTAACTTGAACTTAGAAATCACAAAGGACACATGAAAAACAAGATTACATAAAGGCAGCTTCAATAAGAATTTTTTTGAATCAAATGGTATTATATCCAGTTTTGTATCTCAAAGTAATTAGGATTAAACTCGATTTCAAAGATCTTACAAGAATCTAATCAGTTTTTATCTTTAACATAATGTAATTTAATATTGACTGTTACCTTTCTTCAGTTAAGTTTAAAAAATTGCTATTTGAAAAATCATATGGCACTATGTACATTTTAATGAAGTATGGACGTGCTCTCTGACTCTTTCAGTAAGTGGGACGAGAGCCTCATGTCAAAGATGTGTGACCTTTTACCCGCTGATCTGACCTTGACCCCGGGGTCACCTGGTGGTGCTGAGGAGTATCGGAGAGCCCTTGCCCTCAGCTTTTTCTTCAAATTCTTCTTGAGGATCAAACAAACCTGTGATCTCGAAACAGTAAGTGCACAACGAATATTGATGATGAATACTAGTGATTATAAATAAATAAAATAAGCAAGGTCCAATTCTACATTTTAGTAAAATCTGAATTATTGTTGGGAACCTGTAACTCCTTAAAAGAGATAACTGTGACATAGATCGCTCACTAAATCCGCACAGTCATCTATCGTTCTTTGCGCTTTACAAAATTAGTATAGTGGGGGGAGGTGAGAATTTTTTGCAACGCTCTGTTTTCTCTTTTTCTCTCTCTAACTCTCTCTCTCTCTCTCTCTCTCTCTCTCTCTCTCTCTCTCTCTCTCTCTCTCTCTCTCTCTCTCTCTCTCTCTCTCTCTCTCTCTCTCTCTCTCTCTCTCTCTCTCTGTTATGTCTCTCTCTCCCTCCTTCTTTCTCTTTCTCGCTATCTATGTCCGTCTTTCTTTCTATGAATGTTCTAAACATTTTGCGTCGGTTTAGATGTTCTACAAATTCTATATAGGAGGTTAAGCAACGAACCCAGCCCATCCCTGCCTCCACAGACACAAAGCGACCTGAGCGCCTTGGAGCCCATGGACAGCTCGGAGCTCAAGTCCATTCAGGTCATCGGGGCCCGGGACTCGCGATCCAAGGTCAAGGACTGTGTGGGTCAGGCCGTCCCCCACAAGGCCGCCCTCCAGCAGAGCACAGGCCAGGCCATCTACGTGGACGATATGACGCCTATTCGAGGTTGGTTGGTTGGTTGGTTGATTGGTTGGTTGGTTGGTTGGTTGGTTGATTGGTTGGTTGGTTGGTTGGTTGGTTGGTTGTTGGTTGTTTGGTTGGTTGTTTGTTTGTTTGGTTTTTTTTTGTTTGTTTGTTTGTTTGTTGGTTGGTTGGTTGGTTGGTTGGTTGGTTGGTTGGTTGGTTGGTTGGTTGGTTGGTTGGTTGGTTGGTTGGTTGGTTGGTTGGTTGGTTTATTGGTTGGTTGATTGGTCGGTAAGCTGACTTGTTGGTTCATTGGTTAGTTGGTAAGTTGATTTGTTGGTTTATTGATATGTTGGCTGGTTTCTTAACACCAAGGTTAGCACGTTGATTATATATATCGCGGACGGATTCATAGGCACGTTAAAATTCGCGCACTTGGCCATTGAGACACCTAGTTCCCGGGCCCATTAAATTTATAAATTATAATTTAAATTACTATGTCTTCAATATTATAAATTCATAGGCAAAAATGCTATAATGGCACAACTAAATAGCAGAGTGTGGAGCAACACCCAATTAACGCAGCACACCAGACTGAGGGTTTACCAGGCTTGTGTTCTAAGTAGACTACTGCACGGCAGTGAAGCATGGACAATATAATTATGCTAAACACGGAAAGCGCTTGGATAGATCTCACACTCGCTGCATGCGTAAAATACTTAAAATTAAGTGACAGAATACGGTACCCAACTCTACAGTTCTGCAGAAGATTAGCTCCATGAGCATACACTTCACCATTGTCAGCGCCGCCTGCGATGGCTTCATGTCCACAGAATGAGCGATGCAAGACTGCCAAAACAACTTGCCTGTGGTAGTAGTCCATCTGGCCGATCAGCTCTACGCTACAAAGATGTTTTCAAGCGTAACATGAAAGCGACAGGAATCGGTGAAGACTCATGGGAAAGCATTGCAAGAAACAGAATTGATTGGAGGCAAGCTGCGATCATGCAGTCAAAACTGGCGAGAGAGAAAGAATCCAACGCGTGGAAGAAATGAGGGTCAAAATAAAGTAGAGAAAAGCAGACCAGTCCCCCAAGAAACATCAAAGTTTGTCTGTGACAACTGCGGGCGTGACTGCTACGCAAGGATTGGACTCCTGAGCCACTGTCGTCGCTGCTCCAGCCAGACCTGACCTTTACTATCGACAGGGCGCTACCCATCGTCTCCCGAGACGGAAGGTGCCTACTACTACAATACATCTCCTAGATTGCCTTGTGAATTAGTAGTGGCAACAGGTTAAGTTTTTCACACATCTACTAATCCTTTTTTGTAGGAGAGCTACACATGGCGCTTGTTACCAGCACCCGATCATATGCCAAAATACTGAGCATCGATCCATCTGCTGCCCTGCATCTGCCAGGTGTGTTAGACTTTGTGTCTGCCCGAGACGTGCCTGGGATCAACTCCATCGGCTACAAGATGGATTCCGTGTTTGCTGTGGACGAGGTAAGAACTCGGCGAAATCAGGCTCAGGTCCCACTTACTGAAAGGGCCAGGGAACACCTTGGTATTTTATTGCCACGATTCAGAAATTAATATTTGACAGTGTAAACTAAAAGTTTGTAGTAGGATACCGCAGGTTGCCTCTATTATTGAGGGGTGATAGGTCAAAGATTCACTTCAAGTAGTAGAGCGTTGGTCCCTCAAGCGGGAGGTCCGCGGTTCGAAACTTATGATTGGTCAAAGATTCACTCTAAGGAACGTTTACAAAGTAACGATGTGATTTGAGGGCAACAGCTTTTTCTTTGGTTTTGGCAAATGAGTTTTGTTGGTTTATTTTGTTGGTTTCTTAATGGCCATAGTCAGTAACTAGATCACCTCACGAACAGAGTTCAATTTTATGTGCTGCGAACAGGGACACAACAAGGATACGGTGGTAATACCAGGCTTTATGTCGTAGATTGCCAGTTTTTACTGACATCAACCTTATGGGTAGGAAAAAGATGGCTGATGGGACCTAAAATACGGGACTGCCAGGTATCTATTGTGGGCCGTACTGACTGAGCTATCTCAGACCCCACAATGCTGAGTACGGTTTTAAATTTGCCTTGATCACAAAGCTAGTACTGTACTCCCAAGCCCCAACTCACCACCCTTAAACACCTTTGCTGAACTGAAGTAGACTCTAGTAGACCAGAGGGTGGCGAACTGGTTCAAGCGGTAGAGCCTTGGTCTCCAAATCAGGAGGTCGGCTGTTCGAATCCCATAATCAGCAGATTTATTAATCCAATTTCGTCGACTATAACTGGTTGGGTATAATGTGACCGGCTGAGTATCCCCACTCTGTCTCGCGTGTGGCAGCACATAAAGTTGACAGACGTCAGTCTTGGGTCCCGTCCACAATATAGCCTTTTAGTGTTGACGTTGGACATTGAAACAACTCGACTCAACTCTAGTAGAGCAGAACTAATACATGTATAACCATCGTGCTGGTCCACCCCCAGGTGACGTGCCAGGGCCAGATTATCGGTGCTGTGGTGGCCGATACCATCGACCTGGCTCACAGGGCTGCGCGTTTGGTGAACGTCCAGTACGAAGACAAGACTCCACTCGTCATCACCATAGAGGTGAGCGTGTCTTGTAACTAGTATTACTTTAACCCTCTTTCTCATTTTATGTTGTCATTTTCATCACGTGAATTTCAACTCAGTTTCGTTTTATTCACCGCATGCGTTTTGGCTTGATGACTACCCCTTCATCGGCGAATGTTATTCTCACTAATTTTGTTGATACCTATTGTGAACAAGTGAAGATAATCTAAACCATGATTCATTGTATGCGACTTTACCGAAATTGTTTTTTTTTTTATCCATCATCAGGATGCGATCCAGCACTCCTCGTTCTACCCAGACGTGAGGACTATATCAGTTGGGGACCTGGAGCAGGGTTTCTCCGGCAGCGCGCACACCCTGAGTGGGGAGTGTCGCATGAACGCCCAGAATCACTTCTATCTGGAGACCATGGCTACCAGAGCTCTACCGGGGGAGGCGGGCGAGATGGAGGTCTTCTGTTCCACACAGCACGCTGCGGCTGTACAGGTGGGTCTGGGAGGGGAGGGGAGGGAGAGAGAGAGAGAGAGAGAGAGAGAGAGAGAGAGAGAGGATAAAGAGATGGGCAAGGAAGTGGTTGTTTCACACAGCAAGCTGCATCTGTGCACGTGAGTTTGGGAGGTAGGGAGGCAGAGAGAGAGAGGGGAGGGAAGAGAAAGAGAGAGATAGAGAGAGAGAGAGAAAGAAAGAAAGAAAGAGAGGACGAGAGAGAGATAGAGAGAGAGGATGAAAGAGATGGGCAAGGAGGTGGTTGTCCTCTGTTTCACACAGCAAGATGCATCTGTGCACGTGAGTGTGGGAGGTAAGGAGGGAGGGAGGAAGAGAGAGAGAAAGAGAGAGAGAGGGGGGAAAGAGAGAAAGAGAGAGAGAGAGAACTAAAGAACGAAAGAAAGAGAGAGAGAGGGCAGGAGGGAAGGCATTAGCAAGGAGGTGAAGGTCTTCTGGTTCACATAGAATACTGCATCTCTCCTGGTAAGTCCGGGAGCCAGGATGGATGGAGAGAGGGAGAGAGGGAGAGAGAGAAAGAGAGATAGAGAGAGAAAATCATATCAAGAGCACATCCAGCTTCATTTTTCTCCCTAGTTTGCCAATATGATTAAACACAAATCTGGTATATTTTTAATTATATATTCAATATAAAATGATCCCCCCCCCCCTCCCCTCTTGTTACACAGACGGGACCCCAGAGCGGGATACCAGAGAATTGGTCTCTCCTATTACTGACAAAGACTACACCAGTAGTGGTGAATGGTTAAATGCGGCCGCCAGAGCCGGGCTCGCAACCGGTCCTCCTACCTCGGAAGCCGACGCTCTAACCCAGCACCACCGCCCTTCCCTTCCTTACTCTTTGTTCCCCGTCAAGATAAGTTTTATCTAAATACATTTTGAAAACATAGACTTTAAATAGTACTACATTTTCGAAAATGTAAATGCTTAAGGTATCCAATGTTTGCTAATCAATGAATATAATATAATTTGTTTATACAAACTATTGTCTTTGCTTTTTCAGGAGGACATTGCAAAAGTTTTAGGAATCTCTTCTCACAAAATAGCCGTACGGACAAAACGGATGGGTACGCTGCTTCGGGCTTGAAGGGTCAACCAAACTAAAATATATTGGTCAACAAAATAAGTAAAGGAGAACAAATACTGAAAGCATAAAGTATGGCATTTGCACAAACGTTGTCTAGATCTAAACTAAATGAAAATACTTGGGCAAATGATGATATCATTTAGATTATCAATTCTCATGGATATATCAACCAAGTATAATAATATAAAAAAATAGTTGCGTATTGTTCCTGTTTTTTAACTGTTGTCTCTTTTGACACCCAAAACAATAAATGACATTAAATAATTATTTTTTTTTAACTTTCTAGGTGGTGGCTTCGGTGGAAAGGAAACTCAGTCTTCTTTATCTGCCGTCCCAACTGCTGTTGCTGCTCACAAGTAAGAGGACATTAAAGTTAAACAGCCTTCCAGAAGTAAATATGTACAATAAAGTTAAGATATAAAAAGATATCCTGCACTATCGAGAATAATTATACAGTTACGCCTAATAAAAAAGTATTACTCAAATAAGAATATCATTATAGTAATAACTAAGTAAAGACTGTAAACGGCAAAAAAAAAAAATAGAAACAGAAAGTGAGGGAGTGAATAACAGATTTGAGACAGAGACAGAGAAAATGCATAATATAGAGTATTAAAACGTGATTTAGAGACACGGAGACACAGAGAGAGGAAGACGCGCAGATAAACAGACAAATTGGCAGGCAGACAGACAGACATAGGCAGATACAGATAGAGATAAATACTGACCCAGGAAAAGAACATACCGGCAGAAGAAAAGATGGAAGCAGAGATCTACTAAATGATTACTAGGTGGGAAAACACACATTACATTTTACAGAGTACAAAAGCAGACACAGAGACACAAACAGGGGTAAAAATAGAACCGGTTTGATACCTATAAACATTTTCGGAAAAGCAAAAGAAAAAGAGAGAGGGAGAAAGGGAGAGATTGCTATATGTATAAGAGAGAAATAGATAGAAAAGAAGAAGAGAGAGAGAGAGAGAGAGAGAGAGAGAGAGAGAGAGAGAGAGAGAGAGAGAGAGAGAGAGAGATAAAGAGAGACAAAGATGAAAGTATAATTTCCTTTGAAGGTTGCACAAGCCAGTTCGATGCGTCCTTGACCGAGATGAAGATATGGTTACAACTGGAAACAGACACCCGTTCTTGGCAAAGTATAAGGTAACCGATAAATCTTTATCAGATTTAACAGAAAAATCGTTTATTGATAATAAAAAGAGATTTGTTTATCTACCTTTTTCTAAGACAATTGTTTTTCTGGACACACCTGCACTTATAAATCTTTTTATTTCCATCTCTCTCTCTCTCTCTCTCTCTCTCTCTCTCTCTCTCTCTCTTTCTCT
>RQTK01000091.1:95194-115931 GCA_003991915.1 Elysia chlorotica
CCAATAACTTTCATCTTGAAAGCATAGCTCAAGCCCCACCCGCCGCCGTTTCAACCTCTGTTTTAACGCCTTTCGCTTTGCTTGTTTTCCAGGTGGTTGAGCGGGCAGTGTTGCAAATTGACTCGTGCTACAGCGTTCCTCATCTCCGCATCGTGGCCAAATGCTGCAAGACCAACATCATGTCCAACACTGCGTTCCGTAGTTTCGGGGGTGTCCAGGGAGCTTTTGTAGGGGAGGCAATCCTGGAAGACGTAGCAGACTTTCTGAAGCTAGAGCCAGATAAGGTAGACAATACTGTAAAAAAAATAGCAGACTTTCTGTAGTTAGAGTCAGAATGGATAAACAGGACTGTAACAAATAGCAGACTTTCTGAAGCTAGAGCCAGATAAGGTAGACAATACCGTAACAAATAGCAGACTTTCTCTGAAGCTAGAGCCAGATATGGTAAACAAAACTGTAACAAATAGCCGACTTTCTCTGAAGCTAGAGCCAGATAAGGTAGACAATACCGTAACATTATCGTCTGAAAGAGACTTCGATCTCGGTCTATCCCATTTGGTTTGACATTGTTTATCGTCTGAAAGAGACTTCGATCTCGGTCTATGGGTAAAAAGAACTGTAAGAAATAGTAGACTTTCTCTGAAGCTAGAGCCAGATAATGTAGACAATTCTGTAACAAATAGCCAGTTAGGGTAAACCAAACTGAAACAAATAGCAGACTTTCTGTAGCTAGAGCCAGATAAAGTAGACAATACTGTAACAAATAGCAGACTTTCTGAAGCTAGAGGCAGAATGGGTAAACAAAACTGTAACAAATAGCAGAATTTCTGAAGCTAGAGTCAGATGAAGTAGACAATACGGTAACAAATAGCAGACTTTCTGTAGCTAAAGCCAAATAAACAAAACTATAACAAATAGCAGACTTTCTTAAGTTGGAGCCAGATTAGGTAGACAATACTGTAACAAATATCAGACTTTCTGAAGCTGGAGCCAGATAGGGTAAACAGAACTGTAAAAAATAGCAGACTTTCTGAAGTTGAAGCCAGATTAGGTAGACAATACTGTGACAAATAGCAGACTTTCTGAAGCTGGAGCCAGATAAGGTAAACAATTTACTGTAACAAATAGCCAACTTTCTCTGAAGCTAAAGCCAGACAAAGTAGACAATTTACTGTAACAAATAGAAGGCGTTCTGAAGCTAGAGCCAGATATCGTAGACAATACTGTAACAAATGGCAGACTTTCTGAAGCTAGGACCAGATATGATAGATATTAATGTAAGACATGGCAGAATTTCTGCAGTTACAGAAAGATAAGAAGACATTACTGTAGCAAATAGCAGACTTTCTGCAATTAAGGCCACATAAATTAGACAATACTGGAAGACATGGCAGACACTCTACAATTAAAGCCAGATACGGTAGACAATACTGGAAGACATGGTAAACTTTTTGCTAGAGCCAGATAAAATGGACCGGGTATTAAAACATATTTATCTTGAATTATTCTAGGATTTTGCCGTATAGGCTTTCCATGGGGACTTATTAGACTAAGTTCTCTCGAGTTCTACAAATCTCTTTGCCGTATCCATAAAGATACACAGTCACAATAGAAAGTTAAAAGGAGACTGGAAAGAACAATTGTTTAAAGATTGACTCATAGATTGCCAGTTATCTAGCTTTTTACTCAATGGGCAGATAAAGGTTTGAGAGTCAACTATACTACTACGATCAAACTAAGACACACAAAAAATGGTGGCGTCAACATTAATGTGTCTGTAACCTCAGACATAAAAACTCTGCATTGTCTGATTAGTGTACGTTTCTTGCGTGCGCGCCTGTGTGTTTGTGTGTGTGGTGATACAAAGAATAACGATTGTACAGACACAAACTTAACTGTTTCGGAGATTTAGCCATTGTCGGTATTTTCTGATGAACCAGTTTAGATGGAGATAGAACTAGATTGTTCTCAGCCTGCAAAATGGAAGGAAGATAATCAAATATGCAATTAGATTCAGCAGTAGTTTAGATAGATAGATGATATATAGGTGGGTTCATAAATAGATAGATAGATAGATAGATAGATAGATAGATAGATAGATAGATAGATAGATAGATAGATAGATAGATAGATAGATAGATAGATAGATAGATAGATAGATAGATAGATAGATAGATAGATAGATAGATAGATAGATAGATACGTGGAACAACAAGATAGACAACAGATATATTTTACCTAGACAAATAGTTATACAGAGTGATAACCTGTTTTGACAATTGAACAGATTGAGATAAAAAATAAAAACAATTTAAACTTTATTTAAGATAGAATTAAATTTATCTGTTTCATTATTAGTCGTATAATACATAACAGGCAAATGTGAACCTAGGAAAAAAAAATAACAAAAATCATATTGTGTCAGGTTCGAGAGGCGAATTTCTTCCACAAAGACGACTTAGCCCACTTTGGCATGAACGCTGGCGGAGAAAGCATCCGTCGGTGTTGGCAGATGTGTCTGGATAAGAGCGAGTACTCCCGTAGACGGGCACAGATTGACCAATACAACAGGTCAGTGGACACCTCCTATTTAAGAGGGGGCGGTTTAAGTGGTAGGGCGTTGGACTGTTATTCCGGTGGTAGCATGTTTAAGCCCATGAACGGGCTAATAATTATACTTGTCGCATTTCGTCTAGGTCGCATTAAGTCGGTAACAATAAAATATGAACGACTAGGACAGCGGTCCTGGTATACAGTGTGGCAGTATGTAAATTGTCAGACGTTAGTCTTGGGGCTCTTCTGCGATATAGCCTAGTTGCTAGCGCTGAATGTTAAGAACGTTATAAGACCACCGATTTGTCAAAGACATCGACGATGATAGCCCTACATTTATTTCCGTTGTCTCGCATTGATGAGTACATTGGTTGGGGGTTTCCTTCCTCGCTGGGCAATTGTTCGAACTGTGTTTGTGTGTGTGTGTGTGTGTGTGTGTGTGTTTGTCTGGTATCTCTTCCTTATTTTTTTCACATAAAGTTTGTCTGGTATCTCTTCCTTATTTTTTTTCACATAAGATATTCCTTTTTAGGCCGTCTGCTCAATTTATGTGCCGATGTGATTTTTTGGTAATGATCTTTTGTATAACGAGATATTCATTACTTCTCCGTTTGCTTGTTGTTGTTTTTTTAACCCATGACACCTTCCTAATTCAAATGTAATACATTTTTCTCTATAGAATATGATTCATTTACGTTATACATACCGTATTTTTATTTTCATGTTCGTTTGTTTTCAGAGAAAATCGGTGGAAGAAAAAGGGTCTGGCAATAACACCAGTCCGTTACGGGATGGCTTTCTTAAAGTCCTTAATGAATCAGGTAGACCATACCGTTTCAATATGGAATAACTGATACCTTCCAGATCATGAGACCTTCCATTGAGTTGTACAATCTATCAACCGGGTCCTACGAACCGTAAAAATAGTTTGTGGGATTCCCTGGCCCGTGTACTGTGATTGGCTGAGAAAGTAGTCCCGGGATCCCTGGTGTGTCCCTGTGTAACACCACGTAAAAACGTCAGACGTAGGTCTTGGGACCTGTCTGTGATATAGCCTGGTTTCTGATGATGAACGCCTAAAAACCAACGAAGCGAACCAAGATTTCAAATGAAATTGTGATTTGGGCTGACGAGCATAACGTCTGAGGTTCTAATCTAAGCTGGTGATTCTCTCTCATAGGACTCTTAAAAATAAGGGGGGGGGGGCGTGAAACGTATCAAATACGGCATCACAGAAAAATCACGCTACATGCAGCTTATTATCATAATCGTCATCACCACCACCTCATCACCATCATCATCATCATCATCATCATCATCATCATCATCATCATCATCATTATCTTCAAAATTTTAAAGATATATCTTATCAAATAATTACACAAACCCAAACACTTCACACCCCCACCCCTCCCAAATCCGTACCACACTGTGATTGATTCCCGTAATATCCCTTGCTAGATGGCCCCCCCCCCCTTTCTCACGCTATGATTGATTCCGCCAATACCCCTTGTTAGATATCCCACCCTTCTCACACTGTGATTGACTCCCGCAATATCCCTTGCTAGAAGAACCCTATGGAATAATCACATTACCCCCCCCCCCCCCAATCTTCCCCCCCCCCCTCCCCCCCCCGACCCCCGCCCCCCCCGACCTTCCTCACGCTCTCCGATTGACTCCTCCACTGCTCCTTGTCTCGGCGCCGCCAGATGGCCAGTGAGAGCCTCCAGGTGCCCCAGTCCCTGGTCCACGTCAGCGAAACGGCCACCAATGTCGTACCTAACGGGATGCCCACCGCTGCCAGCGTTAGTACCGACCTCTATGGCTTCGCCGTCAAGGTAACTCTTTAATTCTTCGTTGTTCTTTTTTTCTTCTTTTTTCTTTTGTTTTTTTTTTTAATCTCTTCACTGTGTGTTCTTCACAACCTCCCTTTTTTAATTATAAGTGTTTGCCCTTCTGAGTGTTTTTCTGTCTGTCTGCCTGTCTGTCTGTACCTTTAATATATATATATATATATATATGTATGTGTGTGTCTCAGTACTTTTCCCATCTGCCTGTCTATCCGTCTCGATAATTATGTCTGTCTCTGTGAGTGTGTGTGTGTGTCTCTCTCTCTTTCTTTCTCTCTATCTCTCTCAAGATATCGCATTATTCGTCCGTCCTTCCTCTCCTTCACGGTTCACCATTTATTTAAAGTATCAAATGCACCATAACCATTGTTAATGTTTCCTTTCCCCACAGCGCGCATGTGAAACACTTATTAAAAGATTGGAACCAGTAGTCAAGACAAACCCTAAGGCATCATGGGAAGAGACGGTGAGGATAAAACTCTTAATTTTGCAAAACGTCTTTGATTATTGGTTGCTTTCTTTAAAAATATCATCAGCAACAAGGCATTTTTGTAAATGTGTACCGAGACTAATGTGTGAAATATGTACGTGCTGTCATACGCAGAAAACCTCGGAATCCATGACTTCTGCCTCAAACGGTTACATAATTATTACTTTGACTCAATCGTTAAACCATTAGTCTCTCTTTCTCTCTCTCTCTCTCTCTCTCTCTCTCTCTCTCTCTCTCTCTCTCTCTCTCTCTCTCTCTCTCTCTCTCTCTCTGTAAGTGTGTGAGGGGGAAAAGTGCCGACTTGATTCGGACTCAAAACAGAAACTCCTGATTAGAGACTGCACTGTCTACCGGTCGAGCCTCCTCTACCTCTATTATGACGAATACTATAAACATAAACATTTTCAGACATCTAATGCCTACTGCATTTTAAACATTGGAAACATTTTAAAACATTTAAAACATTTGGAAGGAGTGTGCGTGTGGGTGTGTGTGTGTGGGGGGGGGCGGGAGTTGGTCTAGGACTTTACTTTTGATTTAAGGCATTTGATTTAATGAATGTTTGCACTTGTTATTTTACGTATACCCATGCGCATACTGCTCTACATAGCGGGGAAAAGTGAGACAGATATTGCACAGGTTGCGTACACATGCTATTTGATGTTTTACCATAGTTACGCTTTGTGTCTCTCTTCTATTCAAAGTATAAAGTTGAAGATTTTTTTCATACATCTATTGATAACAATTTAATGAATTTAATTAAAACATTTTAATTTTATCAAAGTTATTTCACAACGTTATTTTTAAACTATGAATAATTAAATACATTTACTTTTGTTGAGGAATATTAACTGATCTAATCTTTTCTTTTTATTGAAGGCATGTGTAAGGAATTAAGTTTAAGTTATACAATGAACGGTTCAGTTCATTTTATGCAGAGGCCTTTAAACGAAAACCTAAATAATGATTAGTATACGGTTTTCGTAATGTCTTGATAAAACTGTCAAACTCTAATGACATTGAATGTCTGGTACCCAAAGAAGTAAATGAAATAATATTTTAGAAAAGTTAGTTTGGTTTCACCTATATAATGACATGTTGATTTTTTTCCAGGTTAAAGCTGCGCTCATAGAGGGGATTTCTTTGTCAGCTACAGGGTTTTATAAGTAAGTTTGTTAATATCGTTCAACGCGGGATACGATTTTAATCAGATAGAAAAGTATAGCAATATTAGTAGGAAAAAGAACCGAATCCCATACTTAAGTACGGAGTGGTAGAGAAAGTGATATCAGCATAAAAAGGGCTGAATCTGTTTGTCACAGAGTCACGGAGAGAAAGAGAAAGAGTAAGGATGGTGCGCACCAGCTAAAAACACAGGCACAAAAAAGGACTGTGCATTTTATGTCTGTTGTTGTTACTTAAAAGAAAAAAAAAGAAGAAAAGAAACTTTATGTGACAAAATATGTAGAAGAAACAAAACTGCATTGACATCTCAATACATAATATGAAGAGTCAAAGTCAAACGTCGATGGTACATTTTGTTACACTGTTTTACATTGGGTTTATCTATAAAATTAATTTCTCATGTCACCATCGTCTTCAGAACTCCTGATTTAGAATACGACATGATTGCTGGGACTGGAAACCCGTTCCCCTACTTCACGTTTGGAGCAGCTTGTACTGAAGTTCAGATCGACTGCCTCACTGGAGACCATAAGGTGAGAGATGGGTGGATTGATGTATGTGCCAAGGTAGTAAAGGTGAGAGATGGGTGGATTGTGGTGCTGGGGTAATGTAGTACAGGTGAAAGATAGTGGATTGTGGTGCTGGGGTAATGTAGTAAAGGTGAGAGATAGTGGATTGTGGTGCTGGGATAATGTAGTAAAGGTGAGAGATGGTGGATTGTGGTGCTGAGGCAAGGTAGTAAAGGTGAGAGATGGGTGGATTGTGGTGCTGGGCTAAAGTAGCAAACGTGAGAGATGGGTGGATTGTGGTGCTGGGGTAATGTAGTAAAGGTGAGACATAGGTAAATTGCCTTATTGGACTAAGTAAAGCTGAGACAAATTAGACAGTAATCAGTTTCGAAAACAAAAATAGCTGCATCAGTGCTGAAAATAAAACGCATTGGTTATCTCGTTGAATTTTTAACTATTATATATACAGGACGATTTGGGCAAAGGTTAATTTTAAAATACCCAACAATTATCTTTTTTTTCAGAAGCACAATTTAAATTTGAATAAGCTCAATGCACTATATTTTTTTTGCAGCTCTTGCGCACAGACCTGGTAATGGACGTTGGAAACAGTTTGAACCCAGCCATAGACGTTGGTCAGATCGAGGGAGCCTTCACCCAGGTAAAGAATACATTTTTGTCTTTTAATGAATACAAAGTCTAGGAATTATGAAAAACAAAAATGCACACACACACACACACACACACACACACACAAACACCAACACAATAAGGATTACAAGGAGATGGAATCATTATCAGAAACAACGTTAGTTATACTTTATTTTATTTTTGAAAATGTTACAGACGTTTAAATGTTATAAAGAGAACAATCGATTCGTTAAAGAACAATAAAAAACCAAAATAAACAGAGATACTTTTATCACGACTTAATAAGCAAAGTTTAGAGAGAGGATTCTACCTAACATAAAAGGCCAGGCTAGGGGAGAGAATCAACATAATTTTGACTTATTACTGTTTGTAATTTCCAGGGTTATGGCCTCTTGCTGCTGGAGGATGTGAAGGTCACGCCAGACGGGACACATCTGACCCGCGGCCCCGGCAACTACAAAATCCCCGCCTTCGGCAACATCGCCTCTCAGATGAACGTGTACCTCGTGCCAGACAGTCCCAACCCGCGCGGGCCTTTCTTCTCCCGGGTAATGTCATTGCTCTGTAGCGAGGGCGAGCTGGTGTACGTGGTAGAGCATTAGGCTTACAATTGGGAGGTATCCGATTCGAACCCACGATCGTGCGAAATGTATTTATCGGTGTAAGTATGATGAGAAGGCCCTAACAGCAGTACACGTCTCTGTGTGGCAGAACGGGACATTGTCTTGGAACCCGTCATAGTGTACGATATTTCTTAGGAACCTAGGATATATTTAACTAGGAGAGAGATTCTCTACTACAAATAACAGTTTCTCCTCAAAGAATTTCTGGCGCAATAGATAGGCTATATGTACGGAGACGTATTGAGCTAACTCGAGACTCTTTTTCTTTCCTCAATCTACCTTTTTTTCTTTTTCTAGACATTTGTTTGTTTCCCGAATAGGTTTGCTTTTGAGCTTTGACCGTTTTCTTCATAAATATATCTCTATTTAAATTACAAATCTATCTCTCTTTTAATTCACTCACTCTGTCTATCTCTAGTGCTCTTTATCTCTCTCTTTTCACCCCTCCCCCTCTTTACATGTAGCGCGCGCCTGAGTGTGTGTGTGTTTGTGTGTGTTCCTCTTTGCTTCTGGTGTCGTTGTTTTTATGTTTGTTTTGTTTTGTTGTTTTTTGTTGTTTGTTTTTTTGTGTGTGTGTTTTGTTTTTTCTTGTTATTTTTTTTTGTTACAGATTTCGTTGGAATAAAGTCGCTGTTTCTTGAAAATTCTTTTAAAAAAAGGAAGATATTCCTCAGGGGCCTAGGATACGTTTAACTCCATCCTTAAAAGACAAAAAGGCTTAAGATCTAAATAATAATGTTGACGAGAATTTATAGAAATAAAATAATTATTTACCATATACATTATAACTGATGTTCTCTCTGAAGGGAGGTACGATAGTTGTAATTGAGTGAGAGCAGGTGGAGTTTGGTTCGAATCGCAGCCGACACTGTATCCGTATAAGATTCTTTGGAAAGCCTAGAGAGCTCTACCCTCCTTCTAAAGAAGAATCGATTTTTC
The DNA here is from genome assembly GCA_003991915.1 of Elysia chlorotica. Lineage (NCBI taxonomy): Eukaryota > Metazoa > Mollusca > Gastropoda > Plakobranchidae > Elysia > Elysia chlorotica. The sequence goes on from RQTK01000091.1 coordinate 103,995, forward strand.
GGACCAATGCCTACTAGGTGTAGTAATAAAGATAACTTACATGTATTTATTGCCAAATCGAATCTACCACGTTTAAAAATGCATTTGCTACTAAAGAACGAAATGTCCGGATCACAAAAAAGTCCAAAATTTCTTTGTCAATTTTTTTCAATTTTTCTTTTTCGTTGCTTTTCAACGTACCGTTTTCATTGGGAGAAGTCAGTGTCAAGAGGGTTAGCTCTAATCAAAGATTCTTGTTGCTGTTTCTCCACAGGGTGTTGGAGAGCCGCCCCTGCTCCTGGCTCTGTCCGCGTTCTACGCCGCTAGAGACGCCATCAAGACGGCCCGTGAGGAGACAGGAGCGTCGCGGATCTTCCAGCTAGACAGCCCAGCTTTGCCGCAACACATACGCATGGCGTGCGAGGACCACATCAGCAAAAGGGTAGATCTATCTGAATCTTCTTGTTCTTCCTATAGGCCTATCTGTCTGTCCTTTTGCCGGACCTTGCCTCTGGAACTTTACTGAAAAACAGCATCCGATCCTCTGTATTCTGCCTGCCTCTGTTGTTGTTGTTGTTTTTGTTGTTATTTTTGTTGTTGTTGTTGTTGCTGTTGTTGTAGTAGTAGTTGTTGTTGTTGTTGTTGTTGATATTGTTGTTTTCGTTTTTGTTGTTGTTATAAAATAGGGTAAGTAGGCTTTTGAAAAAAATGTTAACGTATGGTAAGATACGGTTTTACTGAATTAACGCACATGGAAATTGTAACTGGTAACATTGATGTGCAATAAAGTATGTGCACCTCTCGCTTAGTACATCACGAATAGAACAAGCTACAGTAATTGTGCAAACTTGAAGTATTATCTTAGATTGTTACTAATTGTCTCCCTCTCTTTGTTTCAGTTTCCAGAGATAGATCCAGCCAGTTATCGCCCCTGGACCGTCAAGCTGTGAAACTTGTTCGCCAAAAATTCAACACAACTAAATCCTTCTGCTAGAATATTTTAAGTCAATGCAAAATGCCTGCCCCCTTTATCGTTTTTGGGTGCATTCTTTTGGGTGCATTCAACAGATATTCCTGTTAAATTCGTGAAAAAAATGTTTGTTCTGGAATTTAACTTTTCTCCTCATGATTTATTCGATTAGAACGTTTTTTTAAATTAAATAAATTGCCTTGTAATTTAATATTATTAATGTGCGTGAAGATAACCTGACACAGTGTGTTATCCTTAAAAGTAAGATTAAAAAAACAATTACCACCTTAATATTGTTCATAGTGCATGTAACGTGGACGAAACCGCAGTGTAAAAACCCACATAATTTTGAAATCTTCTCTCTCTCTATCTCTCTCTCTCTCTCTCTCTCTCTCTCTCTCTATCTATCTGTTTCTCCCCCTCTCTCTATCTCTCCAAGTGCGAACTGGTTCAAGTGGTAGGTCGGATGGTTGGCTCGGTGTCAGTATAATGTGGTCGGCTGAGACAGGAGTCATGGTATATCCTAGCCCTGTCTCGTGTGTGGCAGCACATAAAATTGTCAGACATCAGTCTCGGGGTCCGCCCACAATATAGCCTATATTGTGCTGACGTTGAACGTTAAACCAACTCAACATATTTCTCTCTCTCTCTCTCTCTCTCTCTCTCTCTCTCTCTCTCTCTCTCTCTCTCTCTTTCTTTCTTTCTTTCTTTCTTTCTTTCTTTCTTTCTTTCTTTCTTTCTTTCTTTCTTTCTTTCTTTCTTTCTTTCTTTCTTTCTTTCTTTCTTTCTTTCTTTCTTTCTTTCTTTCTTTCTTTCTTTCTTTCTTTCTTTCTTTCTTTCTTTCTTTCTTTCTTTCTTTCTTTCTTTCTTTCTTTCTTTCTTTCTTTCTTTCTTTCTTTCTTTCTTTCTTTCTTTCTTTCTTTCTTTCTTTCTTTCTTTCTCTCTTTCTTTCTTTCTTTCTTTCTTTCTTTCTTTCTTTCTTTCTTTATTTATTTCTCTATCTTTCTTTATATTTCTGTTCCTACCTCTCTCTTTCTCTACTTATTTCCGCCTTTAGCTAAGTTCTTCTCTATCTTATCACATTAGTTTGACTTTGTTCACGCTGAGTGATTGGAAAAGACCTACCTACAATTTACTCTTCATTAACAGTCATAGTCTGCTTATAACAGTTAAAACAAAAATAAATATTACCGTAGACAAAGAATTGCTTATCACATGCTTAGTATACCCGGGTCGCTGATATGTATGGCTTTACAAAGCATGGAAAGCTGAACACTCCCCTAAATATACCAAAACAATCCTAGATATTATAGAGAAAAAGATTAAAAAGCCAAGCATGACAGAGAGAAGGAGACTGTGATGGTGTTAATACGTTTCAAAGGCATTTTGTCCATGCGTCTTTATCGTTTGTTTATTAACGCTCAATATAATTTGTACTATGGACTAAGGAAGCATTTCTAGGTGCCCCCCCCCCTGGGGCATCTATATATTCATGCTAAGTCGTGCGTCGAAATCTACAACTCATTTGTTATTACTAACATAGTCTATTCCATACAGCACAAGATCTCAAGCTCGGGACGTAAGAAGTAAAGAAGTTTGTTAATATTTTATAGGGAAACTTGAGACATTTTGGTCAACGTCTCAAACTACTAAAAGGAACGTTTTAAATACCAAGTTTCTACATGATTTATTACACTGAATTGACTTGCCCCAATATTTGAGACAAACCCAATAAATCCACTGACTGGCATTCAGAGGCTCTCAGCCAGTAAAAACCGATATGTGAGGCAATCCCTGCGATGCCTGCATGACCCAGAAATAGCAAACCGGGCATTGATTTGAAAGGTTATCGATTTTTATCTATTTACAGAGGTGTGACAACACCTTAAAATTGATTAATTCTGGTATGAGGCTTATTGAGTGGCGCGTTTTTATTAGAATTTTATCACCGCACCCTTTGGACAAATTACTTCGTGCCTAATCGTTGTCTCGATACCTGTTCAATTAATTTGTAGTTTTCTTTCCTTCACTTTAAAGAGCCGATCAAGTGAAGATTCCCCAATAGCTGTGCATTTAGTATGCGTCAAAACTAAATTGTTGGCCTTGCTATCCGTTGTTTTGTTTCCTTTCCCCCTCTTTCTTTATCACTGCCTGTCTTCTAGTGACATTTTCTGTCTATATATCTCTCTATCAATCTCTTTGTTTGACTCTCTTTTTCTCTATCTCTGTGTGCATGTGTCTATCTATCTCTCTGTGTATATTGTATCTCTCTCTCTCTCTCTCTCTCTCTCTCTTTCTTTCTCTCTTTCTCTCTATGTATATATATCTAACTCCCACATTCTCTCTCTCCCCCTTCTCTCTCTACATTTACTCTTTTATTCACTTTTTTTCTTTCTCTCTCTCGATCTCTCCTCTCTGTCCGTATGTCTCTCTGACTGTGTCTGTCTCTCTCCTACTCTCTTCTCTCTCTCTCTCTCTCTCTCACACACACATATATATATATATATATATATATATATATACTGATAAAGGGTGGTTTTAGGGAACTCTGTTTTTACACAGGTATATGGGAGCACACACTTCCACTGGTTGTACGATGTTCATATTTGATATGCAGAATTGTGAGGCTTCAAAGATGACAAATATATATTGAAATGTGTGAAATGTTAATAAACTTAAGATTTAAGAATTATATATTTTTACATATTAAAGTTCCTACAACCATGTTCCCACATTTTTCATATATGACATATATAAGAATCCGGGGACATATATATAATAGATATTAAGGTTCCCATATGCATGTTCCCGAATACATTTCTGATGCACAGTTGGCCTATATATGCGCTTTTGATAACCTATTTCATTTAAAAATGATTGATTAACACTCCTATGATGATTATGCTGATAGAGAAGTATAATTCATAATACAGTAGTCACCGAAATACTCAGAAGCAAACAGTAGTCGCCGGGTTCTAGGACGGTCGCGGGAAGCAGCAAAAACTGATTAGAAATGTGTTTTATATTGGCTAAGGTCTATATATACATTGTGATGGGGTTTTTTTGAGACCCACAAATACAAAATAAACTACAGTACGTTTACATACAACATACAACAAAAGTGCAAAAAACATCACATAAATATCAATATCAAATTAAATTAAACATTTTATTACCCTAATAAAATAATACATATAATAAAAAAAAGGGGCATCTATTATATTCATGCTAAGTCGTGCGTCGAAATCTACTTCTCATTTGGCATTACTAACATAGTCTATTCCATACAGCACGAGATCTCAAGCTCGGGACGTACGAAGTAAAGAAGTTTGCTAATATTTTATAGGGAAATTGGAGACATTGAGGTCAAAATCTCAAACTACTAAAAAGAACGTATTAAATACCAAGTTTCTACATAATTTATTACACTGGATCGACTTGCCCCAATATTTGAGACAAACCCAATAAATCCACTGACTGGCATTCAGAGGCTCCCAGCCAGTAAAACCGATACGTGAGGCAAACCCTGCGATGCCTGCATGACCCAGAAATAGCAAACCGGGCATTGATTTGAAAGGTTATCGATTTTTATCTATTTACAGAGGTGTGACAACACCTTAAAATTGGTTGATTCTGGTATGAGGCTTATTGAGTGGCGCGTTTTTATTAGAATTTTATCACCGCACCTTTGGACAAATTATTTCGTGCCTAATCGTTGTCTCGCTACCTGTTCAATTAATTTGTAGTTTTCTTTCCTTCACTTTAAAGAGCCCATCAAGTGAAGATTCCCCAATAGCTGTGCGTTTAGTAAGCGTCAAAACTAAATTGCTGGCCTTGCTATCAATTATTTTGTTTCCTTCCTGCCTGTTTTCTAGTGAAATTTTCTGTGTATATAATCTCTCAATCTCTTTGTCTGACTCTCTCTCTCTATCTCTGTGTGCATGTGTCTATCTATCTCTCTGTGTATATTGTATCTCTCTCTCTCTCTCTCTCTCTCTCTCTCTCTCTCTCTCTCTCTCTCTTTCTTTCTCTCTTTCTCTCTATGTATATATATCTAACTCCCACATTCTCTCTCTCCCCCTTCTCTCTCTACATTTACTCTTTTATTCACTTTTTTTCTTTCTCTCTCTCGATCTCTCCTCTCTGTCCGTATGTCTCTCTGACTGTGTCTGTCTCTCTCCTACTCTCTTCTCTCTCTCTCTCTCTCTCACACACACACATATGTATATATAATATATATAAATGTGTTATATATAATTATACTATATTTACCTCGCAAAACAATCTGCCTTCACCATGGTGGGTGTAGCCGCTACCCTGAGGTATTACCTGACAATTTCTGTCGCAGGTTCAAAGTACCTCTCAACACAAGCCGTAACCCTTCATCACGACTTCGCCCTACACCATGAGAGCACCTAGCGCTCTGGAATCGGTATAACTACACATAGTATTGCATGTAGTTACTCCGCCAAAGCCGCCATGCACTTACAAGTGTGGTTTGAGGTAAAGCGTCGGCTTACCATTCGGGAGAACCCGGTTTGAACCCATGAGCAAATTTGTCGGATTTCGTCTTCTAATGGTTGTTGTGATAGGCTGAGGCGGAGGTCTTGGAACTACCGCATCGTATAATTATGTGTGGAAGGATGTAAAATTGTTAAACGGCAGTATTGGGACCCGTCGCAGTTTCATATCCGTTTTAAAAACCTAGGAGATGTTGAACTGGTGGAGAGCATCACAACTACAAAGAACGCTCCACATTCAAGCACTTTCACATTGGATTCTAAGTTATTTGCCAAACTGAAGCTCTTATTATTCCCTGCATATTTGAAGTTTAAATAATAGATCATTGGGATTAAAGCAGCTCTAGGCTGCATGCGATTGTTTCGCCCTGCGAACAGTGCAAGTGGGGCCAGTTATCAAACAAAGTGTCAGCGCAGGGACTGCCTACAAGCCCTCAGATTATCTCTCGACCGCTGCAATAGATTAACAAACAGTGGCTGGGGGGCCTCCAGGGTCCACATTCTGTCACGCAGGAGACTAGGGTTAAATTGTTGAGGTGGCCTTTTGTTGTTGCTGTAGAATTAATGTTTTGCCAACGAGCGTCCCCGCCTCTTACTATTCTCTCTCTCTCTATCTCTCTCTATCTCTCTCTCTGCCTTTCCTTCTCTCTCTATCCCTCTCGTTTGCTCTCTCTATGTCTGCCTCTCCCTCTGTAACTCTTTCTCTGTCTCTCTGTCTCTCCCTCTCTATCTATCTCTCTCGCTTGCTCTCTCTCCGACCCACACATCTGCAAGGTTTTCTTGAAGCGGCCCGTTAAGTGCATACACTGTTCATATAATATGATTATCACAGTTGATCGCATTGTTGTTAATTTGTAGATATCACTTTTCAAACAATGCAATGACGATGAAACACTTTGTTTTGCTTTCTACAAATGAATACTCAGCTAAACATATTAAACATGTGCAATAAAAATGATATTTAACGATTTAGAAGCAACTAAAAACTAACAATTCTTAATGTTATACTGAAGTAATCAATCGTTATTAGATTAGTCTGCGGGATGTTAATAGTTCTTCGTTTTTAGATAGGCAAGTACTAGCTGCCGTAAAAAGTAAAAAAAAGAAGTTCATTTTATTAGTACTTGTATTGCTGCTTTTGAAATGCAGTCCGCTTAGAAGGCGTCAAATCACGCCAATGTGAGGATACCTAAGTAGAAGTCAATGGACTGGTGTAGACAAACCCTTTACAGTTAACAGACAAAGTTGTATTTTTTTTCTTAAAAATTAATGTTTTAGCAAATTTAGATCAGAATCGGTCTCAGGAAACACTATTTCGCCGGCTCACCAGCCCACTTAAAAATATTGTTAAACTATTTAAACTGCGCTAATGTACTAAGTAAAATTATAATGGTTTAATTTTGCTATGTACTTTGGTGGTTTGGCCTTTATGTAAGGAAAGCTCGTGTCATTGGCACTTCATTTCTCCGTGCGATTTTGCACATAGCGAGAGACGCTTCGACCGCATACGCAGAGAGTTACCTCAATATTCGTTGCTTAGGACTAATGTGTTATTGCCGATCGCATTGACATTTACCGGCATTAGTGGCAATAGGTTAATCGTAAAAATGAAATGTGTTGTTGGTACATCGGTTTACAGTATCTTTGTGTTTAAATTATAATAAGATTACTTTTTCTTGTCAAACATCGATTGATTAATAATCAACCTAGAAAACGTCATAACTTTTACACCAGCCATAGTAAATCGATAGATTAGCGTTAGTTGATTGTGCGAGTCAGGAAGCCAGCTAGTGATTCTGATTTCGCGGCAGGAGTACAATAGTCCACACTGGCTGGGTCTGGCGAGACATCTAAGCCAGTGGTGCGTGTTCACATGTCAAGAGGTTTCCTGGCATCTCTCTCTCTCTCTCTCTCTCTCTCTCTCTCTCTCTCTCTCTCTCTCTCTCTCTCTACCCCCCCTCTCTCCCTCACTCTCTCTCTATCTCTATCTATTTCTATCTATCTCTCTCTGCCTTTCCTTCTCTCTCTATTCCTCTCGTTTGCACTCAAAAAATTAATATTGTTAAACTATCCTAGCTGCGCCAATGTACTAAGTAAAATTATAATTGTTTAATTCGGTGGTTTGGACTTTATCTAAGGAAAGCTCGTGCCATTGGCACTTCATTTCTCCGTGCGGTTTTGCACACATCGAGAGACACTTCGACCGCATACGCAGAGAGTTACCTCAACATTCGTTGCTTAGGACTTGTGTGTTATTGCCGATCGCATTGGCATTTACCGGCATTAGTGGCAATAGGTCTGTTTAATCGTAAAAACGAAGTGTGTTGTTGGTACATCTGTTTACAGTATCTTTGTGTTTAAAATTATAACGAGGTTACTTTTCCTTGTCAAACATCGATTGATAAATAATCAACCTAGAAAACGTCTTAACTTTTCCACCAGCTATAGTAAATCGATAGATTAGCGTTAGTTGATTGTGCGAGTCAGGAAGCCAGTGTAGTGATTCTGATTTCGCGGCAGGAGTACAATAGTCCACACTGGCTAGGGCTGGCGAGACATCTAAGCCAGTGGTGCGTGTTCACATGTCAAGAGGTTTCCTGGCGTTCCCCTACAGGTGCTACACCAATATGAAAGGGAATCACGAAATGCTGCAGTGTTGAGTGTCAGCTTTTAGCATTGTGACAGTGCTCTTTTAGAGTCAGGTGCTGAATGGATTTCTCACGGACGAAACTAGTGTGATAAAGTTTAGGTTTAGACTTGTGTTTTGATATTGGTGCATACTGCATAGTAGGCTACCTTATACGAAAATTATTTTAGATTGTGCCTTATTGTTTCGTTGGAACAGATGTGGTTGTCTTTTTTTTTTACAGTGTCCTGCCCTACACATGCAAACCTTCGACTCATACATTATAGGGTTAGTGGACTTTAGAACAAGAGTACACTATTTGTGGTCCGTGTTTAAGCTTCACTTTATGGTGCTAACTGCATAGTAGGCTACCCTCATAAAATTATTTAGGATTGGTTTTTTTATTGTTTCGTTGAAACAAAGAGTACACAACCTGTGGTCCATGTTAAAACACCTCTTGTTTTCCTTCTTTAAAGGAATTTAGACATATTTGATAGGTTGACTGTTTTAGTCATAAATTTGAAAACCGTTCTGCAAATATCTGTTAGGACTACTAGAGAGTACGTAATCCATGCTCCGTATATTTTCTTAAACTTATGTTAAAACTTCATGTTCTCTATGTAAAAGGGGTAAAATTATATTTAGTGCCTGATCGTTGTTTCCAATTAAGCGTATCATCTCCTAAAAATGTTGTGCATATTTGAATGCGGACCGGACTGGGTTAAATTACAAAATATAAAAAAGTTAACACCTTTGGCGATATTTATATGAAATTCATTGCTTTAGGAAGGCCTATCCATTAGTCTGATTTTTCATCATTCATTAAAATAAAAATGCAATCAAATCTTTAAATAACACGAAGAAAAAACCCCAAACAAAAACTGATTTGTTCAACACCAAAGAATGTCGCGTGTTGCTATTGAAATCAACGCCTGTTTTTTTCACTTTCAACTTACAACCTTTTGACTATTTCCTTATCAATAAGCGTTTCAATGGAAGAGAAGTCGAAAAGCCATTAAAGTCACCCGCGATCGATTTCTTTCAGACTGAATCGTTCTTGAGGCTCAGCATGACGGCTAGATTTTATCTTCACCCGCGGCGGCTTTTGTTTACAAGCTTGATTGAAGGAGAAGAGAAAGGGGGGAAAGGACAGTTTGAAAACGGAGATACGTGAGATCGCCAATAACTTAACTCTTGCAACCAAAAAATATATTCAATAAGAAAGGAGAGATAGCCGAGGAAAGTTTGAAGAGAGAGACAGACATACAGATAAACAGACAGACAGAAAGGCTGAGACAGAGGCAGAGAGGAAGGTGGGGGAAGATAGACAGAGAAAGAAACAGAGAGAGAGGCAGATATAGAGGCGGGGAGGGAGAAAGAGACCGAGACAGACAAAGAGACAAGCAGACAGACAGACCAGGAGGCATTTAGGCAGGCACACATAGAGAATAGCAGACATAAAGGGAAAGACAGACAGACAGAGGGAAACTTTAATGAATGTAAGTGCTGTTTAAGGAAGATTAACGCGTAGCTTCATAGCAAGCCTCTACATACCTGCATACCTGTTTTTACAACAAGGATCAAAACAGCAATGTAATTATTTATCAACAATTCACAGTTTTGCAATGAAACGCTAACATAATCAAAGGAGTCATTGTTGCGATCAGCGAAAACAAGCTCAACCCGCGATTATGCTGAACAATTAAATTGGTCAATCATTTTATATGATAAAATTACTTATTGAAGTGTTAAGACTATAAGTGGACGTTACTTTGAGTTTTCTTTTAAATTTAAGTGAATTTCAGAGAAGAAGAACAAGTAGAGCGCAAAAAAGGATAATTCACAATACAATGTTTTCATAAAAATTCAACGCAGCCTTTATTTTAAGAACGTTACATTTGTTTTTTTATTTTTACGCAAGCCCTCTTTTCCCTTACTCTATTCCACACAATTAATTTTTCTGTTTACCTTTTCTTGTAGAAAATGCAATTCATAGCCCTTTTCACAACACTGTAATACATTAATGAAATAAATAAAATTCCAAGACGTGAATATTGAACTATGCGCCAGGGCTTATTAATGGAAGACGCGCTCGTAGGCTGAAAAGTGACAACTACCGGAGCCTGTAGCCATGTCCACGATAGCGGACGGGGCCGGGGAGGACCCCCAGAGGCCCTACACTGTGGGCACGTTCCAGGTAAAGCTCAACAAGTTCGAGGAACTCATCAAGGACGTGACTTATCAGGATGCTGAGGCGACGCCTGAGGAGCGGAGGCAGTGGATCACAGGTGGGTCGCGATATCAGACGTTCTGTGTTATAGGTGCGGGGGAGGAGAGGAGGTGAGGGAGAGAGAGACAAGGGGGAGAGGAGGCAGTGGATCACAGGTGGGTCGCGATATGGGACGTTCTGTGTTATAGGATAGGGGGAGGAGCGGAGGCAGTGGATCACAGGTGGGTCGCGATATCAGGCGTTCTGTGTTATAGGAGAGAGGGAGGAGAGGAGGCAGTGGATCACAGGTGGGTCGCGATATCAGACGTTCTGTGTTATAGGGGAGGGGGTGGGCAGGTGAGAAAGAGAGAGAGAGAGAGAGAGAAAGAGAGAGAGAGAAGGGGAGGGAGAGAAAAAAAAATAGATCTCCTTCCCCACTCTCTCTCTCTCTCTCTCCTTCTCTCTCTCTCCTCTCTCTCCTCTATCTCTGACTCTATATATGTTATGTTCCTTTATGTCTCTTTCTGTCTTATTCTGTCCGTCTCTCTGTCTGCCTGTCTGTCTGCTATTTGTCCTTTTTATTTTAATGCATTTTTTCATCAGTCTAGTGTTTAAATAATCATTTCTTATGTGGCATCTCAAAAGATTTTTAAAATATTCGTGTTGAATGAAAGGTGTGGGCTAATTAAACCGGCTTCTGTCTTTCAATAGAAAATCAAACCAATGTTAAATAATATCCTATAAGAAAAAGTGTGTATATAAATACTGATTAAAAGTTAATGCGAAGTATTGTTAGAATGAAATATATTATAATACTTTTTAAATGGGCAATTATTGGTTTCACCGCACATAAAAAAACAAAGAGTATAGGTTGTAGTTATTTTTTTTATTATAAAAGTATAAAAGTACAATATGTGGGAGAGTTGTAAAACACTATCTCACAAGACTGTACACCGGTGTATTTATCTCTTTTTTTTTTTTAAACCACAAAAACAAACAAAACCTTTGATGTAAAAAGAAATTCTAACGATTCAGTGACAATCATGAGGATAACGATATACATACAAACTGAATCTTTGATAGAACATTCAAATCAAATCATTTTAATACAAAACATCTAGACTGTTCCCGTCGCTTGTATTTTGAAATTACGAGAACATAATAATTCTGTATAACGAAGTTCTTTCACATTTGTTTAAATCCTCCAACAATACATTTAAAGTCAGTCTTGACACAGGAGTCCCCGTGCCTGGACCAACGCAGCCCTTCACTCCCACAGCCCCTGAGGTCAGTTAGCCGTGAAGCGTTTAATGGTGTTAAGCCACTTGTCAAAGCCTCTCGTTTGATCAGCGATCGATCTGTAGATCTAGGCACGCCGGGCCAACACACGCTGCCTTACCTGGTGTGTTTGCGCGATATTAGGCTAAATCTATCAGACTCGCAGCTTACCAAGTTTATCAGCTCTGCTTAGCAGGCATGCGCGTAGATTAGAACATTGATAGGTAGATACGAATGAGAATTATTAGGCATCACAAAATAATGGTTTTGTATAATAATAATAATAATAATAATAATAATAATAATAATAATAATAATAATAATAATAATAATAATAATAATAAATGGTATTTAT